>CACVCL010030202.1:0-53702 GCA_902729485.2 Mus minutoides
CTCCCTCTTCCCCTTCTCCCCCTCCTTCTCTCCCTCTCCCCTCCCTGCCCCTCCCCTCCCTCTTTTCGTCTTGTTTTTGTAGTACCAGAAGGTGCTAGGACAGCTGTCAAGGATGGAAACCCATATGCCCTACCTAGCTGTGATGCCTGTGAACCACAACAGCTCTCTAAAGCCAGATGTCTCTAATGGTCTGAGAATGGAACTTGATGGTAACCAACAGATGTCTGATTGGACGTAAAACCTGGTGACAGGAAGAAAGTCAGGCCTGGTGCTGGACCCAGCCAATTGTCAGGAGCTTCTAAAGAGGAGAACCTACTGCCCTGACTACTAAACCAGCGTAATCCTTAACTATATTAAAAATCCTTATCCTTATACCCACAGATAAGTATGGCTCTCATTCATCATCAAAGAAGCTTCTCTTTGCAACAGGCATCATTAAAGAAATCCACAACTAATCAAAAACCCAGGCAGCAACTGGTTACAAGGAACCCAAGCCCAGCTGATTCACCTACAGTACAGTCCTGCAGCTAAGGCTAAGGGAGCACCAAAGAACTGATGGAGGAAAGAATGCATGAGCCTGGGGACCAGGAAGCTTGCTGTGAGATTATATTCCTAGAAATCACAAGAAAGAATCACCAGTAACACTATAACAATGTGGCCGCCTAAACAAGACCCGAAGAAGCACGCCACTAGACTTCTGACTTGGAAGGCAGGAATCTCTCTCACAAGAACCTCACCCCCTAGACAAAGGACTATAGGCAACTTAGGAATGCAGAGAGTGTGGGGAAACTGTTTTCCCAGTGATAAGCTTCTTCATTGATTTTCCAATACAAAATGGGCATCTCTGAAATCATATATGTGCAAGTAATCATGAACTAAGCATGTTCTTATTTGTGTATAATAATGATGATTAAGGAAAAGGAATTCAAGAGGAAGCAAGAGGAGAGATGGTAGAGGTTGGGGCAGGGAAACAGGAGGGGAAATTATATACAATTGTATTTTAATTAAAAATTAATAAATTGAAATAAAAAATATTTAAATCCTCTGGGATAGTCTGTATATCTAGTTCCTTGTAGTGGAGAAGTAGAAATTGTGATTAATGTATTTCTAGCAAGAAGGATCTGATGATGAGAAATATTTATACCTATGTACTTTTTCCTGGGATGCAGACTAGTTGCCATTGGTATAAATTCTAAATGCTTAACAGGTGTAGCTATGTTATCATGCTTCCCACTTGAAGTTATAATAATCAGACAACCTTAATCAAATATTTGCTGTCTTTACTCTCTGCATATATGTTTTAAATTAGCAGACAGTCAAGGCTTACATGAACCAATGAGCCTACATACATTTCTTTCTTACATGCTAACAGCTCATAAGTATTCTTCAAGTCAATATGGTTGACATTTTCATATGATTTTCTACATATGATTCTTAAACTATATATTGCCAGATTGGAAGTTGAATCCAATCAAGACTTCTTTAAATTGATATGATAAAAACATCTGTGAGACGAAAAAGGTGCAGACAGGAAGTTCTCATGCCAAAAGAGAAACAATGCCATCACTAACGATGTTATACTAGGGATGACAGGCTAGGTCACATTGCATTGATACTCCTAAAACCCATTGGCTTGATTTGACATGAGTTTGTTTCTAATTTATATTATATGTGACTAGATTGTCATTCCCACATCTTTCCCTGCTCATGATCAACTGACATAAAATGAGCAACATACACTGTTTCCATACACAGGCACATACCTCTGTCTAGACTTTATCTAACTGCATCTTTCATTGACTGAAGTCAAGTCATGCCGACATAGCTTTGAACTGGGTAGGAAGTGCAAACCTTAGAAGACACCTAGCAAGGGAGAAGAGCTGGAATGTTTCTGATCAGCTCTAACAACGTTTATCAAAAGGAGAGAGAAAGTGCCTTGTTAGGCAACTACAAAGTTTGAGCTAATAGTCACCAGAATATGAAGTACAGTCATTTGATCGATGTCTGAAGTTATCACTCAGAAGAGACTCGATGTAGGGATTCAGAGATAAAACAATATTTCTTCCTCAAGAATTTTGCAGCCCAGTGAGGGAGGGATAGAAAATAAATACATAAATAATCACAAAGTCTTGTAATGTTCCTGGAATGAAGGGAAACACAGACACATGGGCTTACATGAAAGAAGAAGGATTTAAATGACCCATAAAGGTGTATTTGAGAGTGTTTGGTGGCTGATTAGTCACTTATTTTTTCATGAGAGACAAATATTGGATGATTCTGAGATTTTAGGTTTTGTTAATTGGACCAAGTTTGATACATTAATCAAGAAATAAATCATAGAGTTAAGAACAATCTTAAGAAATAGAAGGGAAGTGTACAAGTTTAATTTAATCTAAAACACTCTTGAGTACTGATGAGAGACTTGAATGGCAATGAGCTGTGTTATTTAAGTACAGATGTTGTAGTGATTCAAATAAGTATGGCCCTCATAGACTAATGTGTTTGAATGCTTGGCCCATACGGAGTGACATAATCAGGAGGTGTGGCTTTGTTAGAGTAGTTGTGGCCTTGTGGGAGAAAGTATGTCACTGTAGGGTGGGCATTGATGTCTCTTATGCTCAAACTACACTGTGTGTGACACACAGTTTCCTTCTGCTACCTTCATATCAAATGTAGAACTTTTAGCTCTTTCTCCAGTGCCATGTTTGCCTGAATACCACTGTGTTTCCTGCTATGATTATAGTGGACTAAACCTCTCGAACTGTAAGCCAGCCTAATGACATGCCTTTCTTTTAAGATTGCCTGAGTCACGGTGTCTCTTCACAGCAATAAAAGCCTAACTAAGAAGTTGGTAGCAATGTGTGCTTTTCTTTGGAGGAATGTAGATTTGGGTATTATTTGATTAGGAAAGTAGTGAATTTTTTTTTTAAGTGAGCCTTAGTGGGTCATACTAGTAATTACATGGAAGACAGTGATGTTGAGTGTGATTTGAACTGCGGGGGCCGGCTCAAGGAGTTTCAAAGGAGAAGAATTTCCATATGTGGCCTAGAGACCATTCTTGTGGTATTTTGGTTAACAATGTGGCTGGTTTTTGCCCTTGCCTTAAGATTCTGCCTGAGGCTTAAATGAAGAGAGTTAGATTAATTGCATTGGTAAAGGAAATCTCAAAACAGCCTAGTATAGATTCTGTTACTTGGTTACTAGTGTTCACTCTCAGGAAGAGTGTTTTGATGAAAAGGAGAAAGCTGAGCAAGTAAAAATACAAAATGTTTGGTTCAAGGAGAAAAGGGGCACCAGGAAGTGGAATGGAGCTAAATCCTATGTTGAAGGAAATAAACAGATTAAAGATATTCAATTGAATAAAGGGAGTGGTGACCTCAGGCCATATCCTACCCAGCTAAGCTTCCATCTGTGTAAAGGAACTAAAGAACAGTTTAGGTTCAGGCATACTGGTCCATACTGGTCCATACTGGTCCATACTGGTCCATACTGGTCCATAACTTTAATCCCAGCACTCAGGAGAAAGAATCATGTAGATTTCTGAGTTCAAGATCAGCCTGGTCGACAGAGTAAGTTACAGGACAGCCAAGCTTAGGCAGCAAAGAAAATCATAGAGAACAGAAAGCTGGTGAAGGTGTTATTGAATGAAAGGGCCATTTTCCAGCCTCAGCAAGCAGCCAGAACTTTGCAGCTTCACCACATGGTTCTGGGTTTAGAGTCAAGGGTAGAAGAACGAAGTCATAGAATCTCCCTCCTCAACTAAGGAAAGTCACTGAGGCTAGGAATGTGGCAGGAGTATTCCTGTTCGGAGTCCCAGAGAAGCCACTACATGAAAACGTGAATTTGAAGTTGCCTAGGAGATCTCAGGATTTTGGAGATACCAGAGTCATTGGATACCTGCCAAGGAAAACTGCTAAAGGAGTGGAACCAGTCCAAGAGAGAGAAGTATGCTGCAGTCAATAAAGCTTTGAAAGGAGTTGAAGATCTGAAGAGAGTTCTGACTTCAGACATGAAAATTCAGAGTTTAGAGTTTGCTCAGCTGGTTTTCAGTCTTGTCATGGTCCAGTACATTATTTCATCACTATGCTCCCTTCCCTACATTTTGGAATGGTAATATATATGCTGTGCCATTATACATTGGCTGTATGTGATCTGCTGTTTTATATTGATTTGCAGGATATTATAGTTATAGAGTATATGACTCTCAGAAGAGACTTTGAACTTTGGGCTTTTAAGCAAGTTTGAGGCTATTATAGACTATGGGAGCTTTTGAAATTAGACTGAGTGCAGCTCGGCATGTATGGCATTGTTGGAAGAAGTATGTCACTGCGGGTGAAGGTGTTGAGGTCTCTTATGCTCAAACTATGCCCAGTGGATGCAGTCTTTTTATGTCACCTTGAGATCAACATGTAGAATTCTCATCTCCTTCTCCAGCATCATGTCTGCCTACTTGCTTCCATGCTTCCCATCATGATGATACTGGACCAAACCTCTGAAACTGTAAGCCAGCCCCAGTTAAATGTTTTCCTTCATAAGAATTGCCTTGGTCATGGTGTCTCTTCACATCATTAAAACCCAAAACTAAGACAGACGTCTCATAAAGAACTCTCTTTACACCAAGACAGCTACTTACAGAGGAACCACTATGGGAATTACTTTGCAAGATACTTTAGTTACAAGCTCAATAAAGAGAATCTTAGGAACTATATTTACAGTTGTAAATCAATAGAGTTATTCTGCCAAGCGATTCCTATTATAAGAGAAGTGTAAGTGAATCTGGAAGACCAGCAGAAGTTTCTAATCAATCTTAAAAACTGACAGTGTTCGGTATTCAGAAATTGATGTCTGTACTAAAGGTACAAAGTTAGATAGAAGTTCTTTGGGCACAATGAAGCATTTGGGGTTAAAATTCCAAGGTTTGGATCTTGCATCCACCATTTTTCTCATGTGATCATTTAACCTCTTCTGCTTCCTTGTGTTTGATGATTGCAGCACCTCTATGGTATCTGGCACAAGGCATAAATGTAAGAAGACATAGAGACCAAGGGACAACTGAGACATACACAGATGCTCAAGAAGCATCAGTTACAAGGGATGCTGTTTGGAGCCACCTCAGGTCAACTGACTCAGGAATTTTAGGGGCACTCCTCAGCTGTCACCATGTGACCCTGGTGTAAAGAGGTGTTTGGTACTGCTGTGGATCAATGCTTTCAGCAGGTCGATGGACTAAAATGTAGATGCCCCAAAAATTATAGAAAGAAATGGAGAGGGAAAGCTTCAGGGTCTTGGTCATTGAGAATGTGCATCATAAGTAGAAGGCCAAATAAAGTTTCCTCTGCTCTCTGTATGGAAAGTGGGGGAAGGGAGAGACATTCAAACCAATTCCATGATTGATAAGGGCCAGTGGGTACTCAAATGAAGTGCACTGTTCCAGATCTGTCAGCCTCTCTCTGTCTCTGTCTCTGTCTCTGTCTCTCTGTTTCTGTCTGTCTCTGTCTCTGTCTCTCTTTCTCTCTGTCTCCCTCCCTCCCTTTTGCTACACAATGCTACTTAAGTAGTGAAAGGGAAGAATGACTGTTGTTCATAAACTTTGAAAATTAGGCCAAAGGTGCCAAATTGAGCCTGAAGACTGTACTTGATTCATGGAGTAGCTAGTGACGAACAGACCAGACACGTTCTACACCTTCATTTTGGCTTTTTGCCTTTGTCTCTGTTTTTTTCTTGATGAAATGGTGTTGCTTTCACTCACATCTCCACACAGCAGCAATTGCTCCACGGTCCCCCCACCGTTCCCGTATGTTTGAGGTGGTCACTCTACCCCACCGTTCCTGAATGTTTGAGGTGGTCACTCTACCAGACTGGTCCTTTCATAGGAGAGATTATTCTTCCTTTTATGCTGAAATCAAAGGCGAGAAAATGCAAGAGCCAAGTGTTAGCTCCTTTTAAAAACATGGGATAGTGCATATGGAGAGACAGGAAGAATCTTTCTATTTTTTTTATTTGATAATCACAGAAAACTTATCTTAAAAAAGACTTAATAGGAACAAAAACGAATAAATGACAAGACTTGATATGACCGGTCAAACTGAGAAATAATGGAAAGGGGTATTGAGGGGTGAATAGAAGTTTTCCTTGTAAGAATTTGTCACTAACAGTTATTCATTTAATGAAGTGTGACCATTGAGGCAGTCTATCATTTTGGATGTGTTTGCCTTTTTCCTCCCTGCAATTAAAATCATTTGATAATCTTTCATCATAGGGTCACATATCATGCTGCCGTGTTGTTTAAGGCTACATTTTAATTACCCTGGCCTGAGGCTGTCCTCCAGCCCAGGGGTACCTAGAAGTCCTTTTTAATAAGGAGCTCCTGCTCCAGGCTCAATGCAAAGCCACAGCCACTCATATGAAAATGCAGAGCAGAGCTACATTCCATAAAGCAGAAGCCCAGGGAAAACCCGTTAACCCTCCGCATTCTGAACTCTGCTTGCTTCCTTGAGGGGGCTCATTATGAATGAAGGCTGTGCTTGGACACTGAAATATTTAAAGGTGAGGAGCAAACGGCACCAGGCTGTAACCTTTATGTGCGGATGTTTGTGCATTTTCCAGACCAGCATGTTTCTGGAAAAGGACAAGGCTAGGCAGCCTTACGTAATGGTGCAGGCCACCTCACTGCAAACAGAGGTGGAAGGCGCCCCTGCCTGTCCTTGGTCAAAGTGGAGCCTTCTCCAGTGGCATTTGGTCCTGAATGTACAGTCAACTTTTACTCAGCTGTAGACAAATTCCTCACCCCAGAACCCATCCTAGGTCCTGGTGGTGTGTGCCAAGCACAGAATGGGTGAGTTGGTATATACACCTGCTGGAGAGTTCTTGGTGCCAGGAACTCGCCCCCAGCTCCGCTCAGCTGTGTCTGTATGCGGTGTGCTGGGGAGAGCTTTTCAACCAGGCAGGGAGAGTGTAAAGGCATCCCCTCTTAGCTGGAGGCCGGGAACGAGGATGTAAGTATGATTACTGCTGACAGCTAATGGAGTGTCAGAGCTGGAGACACTGCTCTCAGATCCCAGGTACTCTGGTTCTCATGCCAGAAAAATCTTTCCTAGGGAACTGATTGATCTTTCAAACAAAAATGACTAAATTGGCCAAGTTTTTTCCTCCCTTTTATCTTAGTTCTCTCTCCTAAAACCAAAGACAGATGGCAGTTTAAAAGTAAAAAAAACGGTGACTGGGATATTTAAGGGAGGAGCTTGGACACCCCCAGGGCCTTTCTAGAACCGTTGCTTTGGCAGAAGGAATGGCTGGAAGATGCAAAGGAAACAGGAAGGGCTGCCACACTGGACAGAAAGCAACTGCACAGGTCCACACTTCATTCAGAGTGCTCCAGAGAGAGGCCCACTGTCTAGAGAGGTGATACCTAGGTTTTATAGCATCAATGGGCATCACTAGAGATAAATCCAGGCGGAGGGTATCATGAAATAAATTAAGGCTGGGAGTACAAAGTGGTGGTGCTCTCTTACCTACAACTCTCTCCTCCATGTGCTTGGCCTCCACAAATATGCTGGTTTGTGCTTCTCTCTCTCTCTCTCTCTCTCTCTCTCTCTCTCTCTCTCTCTCTCTCTCTCTCTCTCTCTCTTTCTCTCTGCCCTGTGCCTATGTCTGGCTACTTTGTCAAGGATCCACACTTAAGCTTCTGGTTGCCCACTGACTTCAGGTCTTCTGCAAAAAAATTCTCCAAGGGTTTTCAGTTTTACACAATTACTGTGTGTTATACCGATACCTGACTTTTTAAGAGTAACTCGTGCCCCAGCTTTAGGCCCCATATTTAGTTATTAGTTGAGTGTCCAGCGGTATTTTGGGCATGTGCTGAAGAAAGGAATTATAAAGTAAAGAAGGGCACCAGTCATTATCACATGCCATTTAGAGGTGGGGCCGAGATGGAGGCAGCTTTCAAGGAAAACTGAGGGAGGCTTGGCATTAGTTAGAACCTTCTAAAAATGATGGAGAAGAAGAAGAAAAGAGATCTGCTTTTGGATTTACCTTGGTTCTTAGAAAGTCATACAAGATATGCACCATCTTGTTCTTGCTTGTTAGTTTGGGTAGTGGAGGGCTCACCAGAGACCTTTCTGGAAAGCCCAGATAGAAGGCTTAGAAAGGAAGTCAGTGGGGGACAGGAAGGAAGCATATCTGTTTTAATTTGAATCTCTATTATCTAACACATAGGAGACATTTGATAACACTTGGCCATAGATTTGAGCTTCATTTCGGGAGGCGGGGGGGTTGGGGGGGTCTGGCACCTTCTGTGTTAGCATCTCCCATAGCAACTGCACGCTTCTGCATTAAATTTGTCTGTACAACTATTTAGCCTCACTGCACTGGGCATTCTGTGAAGGGACTGGCTCTTGCATATTTGTTGTTTGTGGTCTGAAAACTCAACATCATTTCTGGGGTATTATAGTATTTCAAAAATTTTATATATTTAAAAATATTTTTGTTAGTACTTACAGAGCTTCACATAATATATTTGTTTATACTCACTCCGAATTCCTACTTTTCCCTCCTCCTAGGTCTGCTTCTCCTTCCCATCCTCCCCGGAAATGTCATGTGAGCATAGGAAGTAGTTGTCCCATTAGGTAGCTTTGGATGAATGAGTATTTTCCAGACCACAGTGTTTACATTACCTTTGTCCTAAATTTTGCTGAAAGTTTCAGGTCAAATCAGAAATAACCTAAGTGAAGGGCACATAGAAAGGAATTTTAAACATAATTCAGCATTGGATAATACAGTAAGAAAATTATAACTGAAACACACACACACAAACAAAATTTAGAGTTACTTACAAGAATACAATTCAAGTATTAAGACTTGCATAAAATAGTAGCTACCATTTGCTAGAAGCCTTTTATTTTCATGATAAAAGGTATGCCTACATATATGAATTAATTTCCAAAGAACTGTCTTACTAGGCATGCATCCTTTTCTTCTCATGCTATGGGGAATAAGACAACAGAAGCTTGGAGACAATGTATTTTCTAGGCATCACACAGGTAGAGGGTTATGTGTGGGTTAAGAACTGGACTCTTTGTTACTGTGTTTTTCTGCCTCTGAGTGGGACTTTGAGATAAACCTCTTGATTTTATTTATGTAGTGGGGCTTTAACCAAGTCTCCACTCTATCTTTTAGGGACCTCAGTTTTACTCTATAAAAACCACCGTGCCAACAGTGGAAGGGAATATTGTTCAGTTGATAATGTGTTCGCCACAAAAGCATGAAGACTTGAGTTTGGGTCCCCAGAACCTACATCAAGTGCTGGGCACGGTGAACACCTCTGTAGTCCCAGCACCGAGGAGATCACTCCTATTAACTAATGTCAGTGGGGAAATTTTGTTTTTAGTCGCCAAAGTCTAAACGAAGGCATTTCCAGTGGCCTGTGATCCTTATTTTCAAACTTGTTGGTACTACAGTGCTAAAACCAAAGCAAAGGAAAACACAATAGCAACATTTTTAACGTAAGTACAAAATAGCAACAAACCCTGCTGAAGGGCCTTTCCTGTAAGAAAGTCCAATGGGAAAGCTGGGTGCAAAGCTTGGAACTCTAGCACTTATTTGGCTGAGCTCAGCAGGAGGAGTTTTCAGGAGTTCCAAGGCCACTTGGGCTACGTGATGAGTTCCAGCCAAACAGAGCTATAGAATGAGAATCCTGTCTCACAACCGAAACCACACAGGAAACCAACCGATGTCTAATGATCACTCCCTGTCGCAGGGAGGTAGGACACCTGAGAAGAAATGCCATTGGAGCAAGGAGCGCTATGTATCCAGGGTAACCCCACGGCCTCCCCCACAGCCCTTAGCGCTTTTTCTCATCCCCGTTTGCTCGCTCTCTGACAGCCAGCTTGCTTCATTTATTTCCCGTGTTCCAGAAACCTTTGATGAGGTGGCCAGGACTGAGTCAGCGAGCTGGACCTTCACTTGGGCCCCGTTCTCAGCAGCTGCTGAAGCGCGGCACATGCCTACAGCGATGTGCCAGCTGTCTCCAACTGCATCGCACCACAGTAATGCGAACAACTGGAAGCAATAATGTGTCTCCCCATTTGCCTAACAATCCCAACATGGACAATAACTCAGAAGACTGAAGATTTGTGCTGTAATTTAATAAACCCCATGCACATTTCTACAATTGAGTATCACATCTGTGCGATGGATCCTGGAAGTATAATATTCTTTTATAAGGGACCATTAACCAATCTTAAGTTTATAGGTTTCCTTAAATCTCTTTCATCAGCTGTTAAACTACAGTAAAGAGAAAATTGCCTCTTATGAGCACAAGGGATAGTAAAATACAAAGACTGTGATTAAACGTCAATCAATTAAGATGATAATATAATAAAATGCTGACTGATGATTAAGATGAGGACTTTCTGGGAGAATTTTATAAGCAATATTATGATTTTTTTTGGATTTTCTAGAATGAACTTCAATTAGATCAGTTTATACATGAGTCCTTGATCTAATTTTTTTACATTAAAAAAGGAATCATAAGAATTATGATTGGCATTGAATATCTGTACTAAGAAGTATTTTTTTTTTTTACCAGCTTCTTGATTTTACTATTCCCCAGTTTAGAAAATTTTAAATTTGTTTCTGAGCAGAATAAATAATGACATTTCATTTCAGGTAGTTTCCCAGCAACATGTGCAGCTGGGTCACAGTTTATGAAAATGGATTGTGTAGTAAAAACATCAAACAAACAAACAAACAAACAAAGTCGTCCTGTGAGACTGAGGTGACAAAGCGCTGACTGGGCCTTAGAGCCCTGCAAGCTCTCATCAAACAGCCATCTGAGCCTTCTGGAAGTGAACGCTAGCAGGATGCTCTTCCGTGAGGGTCAAGGCAGTTTCTGCCCAGGAAGAGTAGCAAGCGATTCATCTCTGCCTTCCAATAGGACGCGTCTGCTTTGAGCAAGAGTTATGTTGTAGTATCCAAGCTAATTACAGTGGGTTTGACATCCTAGCAAGGGCCAGGCAGAGAAGATTGAGAACAGCCTTTCCCACTTCTTTTTTCTTGCTGACATAATTTTTCTTCCAAGAGTTCCCCCAGCCCCATATTTTTTTGGCCAATATTCTTGTCAAGAGTATCTTCACCCTTGCCCATGCTGAGTGGCTCCTTGGTCAGGTTTTCCCGCCCACATTGCCTTCCCTAAATAATCTTCTTGCTCGGACGCTTGTGCCTGGTCCCTCCAGAGCTTCGAGGGCATCAGACTCCTGCCAGTTTACAGGGAGCATTTGAAGCTTGTTGCAACAGCTGGCTTATATGAGCCTTGAAGGAAAAGCGATCTTACATCCTGGCAGCACACCGAATTACTAAAGCATCTGGCAAAGTTAGCCGAGACCAAAAGGCACAGGTAACTCACAGCCCTGCTAGGAACTGCTGGAGGAGACACACATTCGACACAGTGGCAGAAACATAATTAATTAATGAGTCCCAGTGAAGCCTGGCTTCTGCCCTTATCACTCTATGGAAACCACCGCAATGAAGGTAACCATTGAAGGTGGCCTTCTAATTACCCAATTCAATGGATGCTTTCCAGTCACTGTGTTTTTAGGTGACTCTGCTAGATTTGGCAGAACAGTTGAATGACAGGCAGAAAATCACATACCCACAAAACTGCTAGTATGTAAAACAGGTTTATTTAACCCCAAATTCAGGATCTAGGCATCAAACTAGATAGTCTTTCATTGTTTCACTGAATATACCAAAAGGGCTAATGGGAAGAAAAGCATAGGTCATCAGGACTATTAGATTTTCATTTCTTTTACACAACAGCTCTAGTATAGTAGTGCAAAATATTTTTTATTAGATATTTTCTTTATTTACATTTCAAATGCTATCCCAAAAGTTCCCTATACTTTCCCCCTGCCCTGCTCCCTTACCCACCCACTCCCACTTCTTGGCCCTGGTGTTCCCCTGTACTGGGGCATATAGTTTGCAAGACCAAGGGGCCTCTCTTCCCAATGATGGCCGACTAGGCCATCTTCTGCTACGTATCTTATGAACATTTTGTAACCACAAGGGCAGAGAATGTGAGCAGAGATGAGAGCAGAGCAAGAGGTTTTAAGAGGTTTTTGAAAAATAAAGAGGAGGAGAAGCCAGGTAGGGAGATGGCTCCATCAGTACAGAACTTCCCCGACAAGAGTGCAGACCTGAGTTCTGAACCCCAGCACACACTGAAAGCCAGACACTGTGGTGTGCACTTGGAATCCCAGCACTGGGGGGGGGGGGGGCACATGGGTGTGGAAGGTTCTCTGTGGTAGGATATGAACATGTGCCCATGTTGTGTGCACACACACATTTACACACACACACACACACACACACACACACACACACACACACACACACATCCTGAGTATACGCTTTGGATGGTTTGGCTGGGCCATATGACAGTTATATTTCCAGGTTTCAAGACACCTTCAAACTGCTTGTCCTCCAGACTATACACATGTTTTCTTTGCTCCATCCACAACAGCAGCGCTTGGCATTTGGATTCCTGACGATGGCCGTTTTTAAAATGAGCCATTTATTTTCTTAATGTTTATCTTTCTGAATTCTTTATATATTCCAGATATTCACCATTCATGAGGTAGATAGATGGGAAAGATTTTTTTCCCCATTCTGCGGGCTGCCTAGGCACCCACTTCAAACTTTCCTTTGCTGTACAGAAACTTGTTAGATTCATGACATCTCATCCATGATTGTTGGTCTTGCTCCTGTGCCCCGGGGCCTTCCTCGGTGTCGCTAGTGGTGCCTTGAGCTTGCAGGGAATCCCCAGCATTTTCTGTACAGCACTTTTAGGGCATTAGGTCTTATATCGAGGTCCTTTATCCATTGTGTTTTGTGAAGGGTGAGAGTTAAGGGTTTATTTTCACTTTTTCTTCATTTTGAAATCCACTTTCCTAGTACCATCTCCTCAAGATACTGTCATTGTCCAATGTATATTTTTGACACCTTTGCAAAACAACAGCAACAACAACAACAAACCCAGGCAGCTGTTGTGTGGCCTTAGGCCTGGTCAGTCCTCCCTTCCATCCCACTGACAGAGGCGGGTACTTCTATACCACATCATTTGTTTTACGTTACTGTGGCTCTGTCCTATAGTTTGAAGTTAAGTATGGTCATATATACCACAGTGCTCCTTTTGTTCAGGATTGCTTTACTATTCTTTGTGCCTCCAATAAATTTTGGATTGTTTTTCCTATGTTTGTAAAGAATAGCCTTGAAATATTTATTGGGATTGCATTGGGCCATTTTCACAAAATTTAATTCTTCTAATCTATGAGCATTGGGTGTCTTTCTTTCATCTTGGTTTTTTTTTTCTTCTATAATTTCTATCTTCAGTGCCCTAAAATTTTCATTGCAGTGGTCTTTAATTTCCTTCATTATATTTGTCACGGTGAGTGTGTGTGCGGGTATGTGTGCCTGTGTGAGTAAATGTGTGTGCACACATGTGTGTGTGGGCATGAGTGTGTGAGTGTGTATGTGTATGTGAGTGTGTGTATGTGTTTGAGTGTGTATGTATGCATGCCTGTGAGTGTAAATGTGTGTGTGCACATGTGTGTGTGTGTGTGTGTGTGTGTGTATGTGTACATATATGTGTGGGCATGAATGTGTATGTGAGTATGTGTATGAGTGTGTGTGTGTGTGTGTGAGTGTGTGTGTGCATGTGTGTGTATGTGTGAAAAAGTGTACCTCTATTATTTGTGTGTGTCTGTGTATGTGTGCATATGTGTGTGTATGTATGTGAATGTGTGTGTGCATGTGTATGTATGTGTGAAAAAGTGTACCTCTATTTTTTGTGTGTGTCTGTGTATGTGTGCATGTGTGTGTGTGTGTGTGTGTGTGTGTGTGTGTGTGTGTGTATGTGTGTGCGCACACGCATGCGCACACGTGCATGTGCCTGTGCACACATGGTGAATGAGACTGTTTCCCTTACTGGACTCTTCAGTATGTTTGTCATTGATACTAGGAAGGCTACTGTGTTCTGTGTTCACCTCGTATCTTGCCACATGGCTGAACCTCATTAGCAGCTCTAAGAGGTTTTTAGTCAGTGGTTAGTGTCTCTTACATTTAGAATCATATTATCGGCAATCTGAACTTTGACATCTTTTATTTTTTCTTGCATATCTCTTATTTCCTTCTTTTATTCTCCAGTTAAGACCTCAAGCATCGCAGTGCACTGAATAGAAGTGGAAAGAGGGAGCACTTAGCTGATTTCTGATTTTAGTGGGAATGCTTTGAGGGTTTTTCTTTTCTTTTTTTCTTTTTCTTTTTGCAGTTGAAGAAATTGATATAATGGTTTAAACATTTTCTTTCTACCCTGAACACCAGATGATATGAAATTGTGGTAGAGCCATTGTTTTGACTTCTGTGATGATTAATTTTATTTATCAACTTAGGAGGCAATGGTGGTCATCTGTTTAGGTAAACATCAGTCTAGATTTTACTACAGAGGTGCTGTTAAATGTTGATATTATTCATTATCAATAGATTCCAAATTTCTACAGGAAGGAATTCCTATTCCTCACTACAACCCAGAAATCCTACCTAAGGTCCCAGGACTCAGACTCAAGACTGCAACAATATCCTCATCTAGTCCTGCAGACAGCCAGTTTGTCCTGTTGATTTCAACTCTGCCACCTTCCATAGTCATGTGAGACAGTCCTTTTAAATAAATCACACAGACACAGACACAGACACACACACACACACACACACACACTCACACACACACAGAGAGAGAGAGAGAAAGAGAGAGAGAGAGAGACTTACACATGTCCTGTTGTCTTTCTTTCTTAGGAGATCCAGGAATAATACAATTACTAAGTGGGAATAAGATGGTAGGCAGTCGGGCCTAAGCATCTGAAGCTGAGATCCTCGGTACCAATTGGGGCTGAAATGGCTACCATAAAATATAATAGCATTGTGATGCTACACAATTTGCTGCAGACCGAATGTCTTCAAATAACAGAGATTGATTTTATTGTTGTAGCAGTCAGAAGATGCACATCAAGGTGGCAGATGTGTTGGAGTCTCCAGGAAGAGCTGAGTAGGTAAAGGTGTCTATACCATGCTTTTTCTTCATTTCTTATGGCTGCCATCAGTCCTTGGTGTACTTCGGTTTGCCGAAGTGATATCCTGTCTTCTGTCTCCTGTGTCTTTACATTGTTTTCTCTCTTAGGTCTTTGTATAAAAACACCCATCAAGGGACTACCCTAACCCTGGACAATTTTTACTTAAAATACATACATGAAGTATATCTGTAAACATACCTATTTTAAATTAGAATACCATCCTAAGTTTCATGTGAATATATATTTTAGGGGATATATTAAACCTACTCAACAAAATAAAATGTGTTATATTGACAATACCTTTTCTAATTGGTGGTAAAAGTAGTACTATGAGGTTTTGTTTGCTTAATACCATCAAACTTGTTAATTACATTTTTTGACATACGCTAATTTAAATCTCATAAGATTCCTGAGGTGCAAGTCTCTTATATTTAGGTAGCAGATGTTACGAGGATAATAACCAGGATAATGTCCACTTTCATTGACTTTGCTGTGGACACCATTGAAGCTCTTTTCAATAACAATGTTCTAATCCATAAAATGGACCTATGCAGCTGATGGGTTGATGTGTGTACAGTTTGCCTTGGTGTGTGTTTCCATCTCTCAGAATTGGAGGAAAGTTAGAAGATCAATAATTTTGACCTGCAAGTTCAACTAAACTTTTGTGGCTCCCTGCTCTCTAGAGATATGCTATTTTCTTTGCACTGAACGATCTGTAAAGTGTCTGGACCAAAGTGACTAAAATTCACCTCATTCACATCAAGCTTTAAAGAACAGATTAAAGACCAATTGCCTTCCTTGGCTGCCTTGACATCAGATGCTTGTGGTCACTTCTGCTGATGTCAGCATTCCTGTCTCCAGCTATCACCATCCTTTTCCTACAGAGATGGATGGCTGAGCAGCTGCCTGCAGTGGCTATCCATCACATATGCCTTTGGATGATCAAGGCCATGCTTGTGGTTCTGAGTTTGGCAGCAATTAAGTGCAGGCTGCAGCCAGTGAAACGTTCCTTTTGCCATCCACAGAGAAATCAGAGAATGTGAAAGGCTTTGTATTTGTTTTAGAACGCTACCACCAACTCACCTCTCAAGATTGAGAAGTGAAACTGCAGACGAAAAGAAAATCGTAAATAGGAAAAGGAAGAAAGAGGGAACACAAATATTCAGTGACTGGGACAGTGCTGCCCAGTCGGTCCTGTGCTTGTTGATTTGGTCACAGGTAGCTGCTCTGTGTACCGAGATTAACGTAAAAAATACAATTCCTTTGTTGGTGAAAGGAATGAGATGCATTTAATTAAGTGTACCCATGTGGGGTAACAGCACTGCTACTCCCTGATAGGAAAAACTTATTTTCTTCATGTCCTCCAACATAGGCACAAAAGGTACACTGATGACTTACTAAGCCTTCCAGAGGAGTCCAGCTCATCCCCAGAGCACACACTTGCTGTTGTCACTTACCCAGCCCTTGTTAGGCTGGAGCTACGGCTAATCATAGCGAACTGCAAACACATGCATGGAACATGCAGCTCTGAGATAAGGACTTTTGGAGAACAAGGATTCCCACTTCTAACCTTGTGCACTTAAATTCCATTTTTCTCAACCAGGAGAGATAAGATGTCATAATTGTGAAAGAAAATGGATTAACTTTTAGCACAATGAAAAGATAGCCTTTCTGTAGGTGGCCAGGGTGACTCTTTAGACCCCATATAGCACCATGATTTTCTCCCTGCAGAGATAGCCGTTCAGCAAACAAGTTTGCATTTATCTGGGAATACAAAACCTCCACCTGTGGAATATACTGATTTATGCCTTCTCTCCATTTCTAGCCTCAAGATGCTGTGTCTTTGTGGGTGGCACATAGAAGAACTAGCAAACTGGTCTCTTACAGAACATCCTGAAAGCCTTCTATATCCTTCAAAGTAGAGGGCTACAAAGGGGAGGCTTCTGCAGGCAGCATCAGGGCCTGTGTTAGGACTCCCCTCTGTCTTCTTTGTGGATTTGATTATAAAGACAAGGAAAGGCTGAGAAAGAAATGAAGGGGTGGGGACAGTGGCTCATCTTCTCAAGGTAACTTTTAAAATAGGGTTTAATACATTTATATTTATGTAATATAGTTCATAGTCAGCATACTTTTATTTATTGACCTAGTGAAAGTCTTTATCTACTTTAGAGCCTCTGTGTTTACGGAGACTCACTAGGCAGGGAGATGGTTTAAATGCTCTGAGGATAACCAATGGTATATTACATTATGACTGCAGCTAGCACCATTTTTCATTCTGCATAACACTATTCTGATTGAAAATCCATAGTCTGCTGTTAACTCTGAACCTCCCTTTCCACCTTTCCAATGAATGGACAAAGAAAGGGATTATGGACTTTTTTTTACCCTTTTAGAATTACTAGTCTGTGGAGATCAGTATTCTGAAATGTACCGAGTTTAACTCCTTATTTCAATTGCAATATCTATTACCCATAAGAATGTGCAAGATTTAAAAGCTCACAGTAGACGGATGTCTTTCTTTTTGGAATATAAAGTAGATTTTAATGAATGAAAATGTCTTTTGATCATAGCCACAGTTGTCCTTGCCTGTAATCAGGGGAGGGGGTCGGGGGTGGGGTGAGAAAGTTTAAGCAGAGGAGGGCTGGATGCTGATGGAATCCTGGTACTTTCTTTACTGCAGGTTTATTTAAGCACAAGGTCTAAGACATTCTGAGGCCCTATAGGAAGACGTATTTACCCGAAAGGCACCTCATGTGAAAGTGACTATAATAAGAAAGATGTTTTCCTAGTGAGAAGCGAGCATCCTAGCATAGGTCTGTGCAGGAAGCCACCATGGTATAGGTAGGCTGGATGGAAAGCAATGCCTTCCTAGGAGTCCAACCACAGGGACAGCAAGCATCCTGCAAACAGCTTGGTTGATAGGTCTCATGGGGACTGGACTGAAGAGCAAGGAGCAGCTCAAGATGCAGGTTAGGGACAGCCTGAGGTAGTGTAGACACATAGACAGACAAGGAAGTAACACCACCTTATTACAAATAATTCTAACATGCTCTCTCACCTTTGTGCCCTTCCCCCAGTCTTGAGCAGGCTAAATAGACCTTAAGTGTTTGCCACAGTCCAGGTGGAGTCAATTTCCTACAGGAGTAGACTGCCTGCTGAGCTTGCTTTGCAACATAATGCAGTTGAAACAAAGGATGGGTCTTTGGGTTCTCCCTATATAAACAAAGTGCTGACTTTTGAACTTTGAGCCTTGATCAGAAACATCTATCTTGGCTTCATCCTTCTCTTGCACCCTGTTCTTTTTCATTTCCAGCCTCTCTTCCAGGTAAGCCCAGTTCTCCGTGGCTGCTGGACGGGTACACACCTTAACTGCATGTCGTGGCTCTTCTTAATCGGCATATCAGACTGACCAAAGTTTAGTTAATTTATGATTTACTCATTAAGAAAACATTTTATCGATTCTTTGTGAATGTCATATCATGTACCCCAATCCCGTTAATCTTCCTGTCCCTTCATATCCAGCCTCTGCTTTTGCAACATACCCTTCCCCCAAAGGGAAAAAAAAAGATAGAATTAAAAAGAAAAAACTTGTTCTTGGAAGCTACAGTGTGTCCGGTGTCCGTCTTTCCATACATATTTACTTAGAAATGTTCATTGCAGTGAATCATTTGTCTATTTCGAGGCCTCTGACTTCTGTTACACTGTTAATACTGGAACCACATCAGGACTCCTCTCAGATACCCCATTGTTGCCTTGTGTCATGGAGATCCTGCAGCTTTGAATCTGCAGGATCAGCCCTTTCATGTGCTCCAGCAGATCATAGATGAGATAGATATTGGGGCGGCCTAACTCAAAGCCCTGGATCTGGGTCTGTGTAGTAGCTGAGTTGATAAGCCCACTAAGAGTTTCTATCACTGCCCTGGCGAGCTCACCTGATGCCAAAGCTGGCTAGAGTTAGGGTTAGCTCTCTTGTTCTTATGCCCTTGGGGCAGCTCATCTGCATCCAAACACCAGGGTGCTATGGCGGGTGCCTAGGAGCCTTGCAGGGCCTGATCTCCAGAGTGCTGCAGCCAGGGAGGAGCAGGGTGCCAGAGGCAGTGAAAGACATGGGGTGGAAGGCCTTTCTCCCTCATCAACCCTGTGCCACAGCAGCTGAGGGTAGGACCAGGTCTCCCATACTCATGCCCTCAGGGCTGGCTCCCTTGCTCCCCTGACATCAGGGTCAGCTCTACTTACCCAGGTGAGAGGCAGGGCCATCTCTCCTGAGTGTAGTGGCTGATGAAGGGTAGTTCCAGCCCATCACAGTGCCTCAGGATCAATCCAGACCCAGGACATTGTCTTTGGTAATAACACATGCCTCGGACATCATCACAGACCCCAGCTGCTGTAGGACCACAGACTCAGACATGATCCCCAGCAGAAGCATGGGCCCAGATATGCCCTGGCCTCAGGTGACAACAGGCCAATCAGATCAGCATGGCCCTCAGATATCCACATGGTCTCTGGTGGTGGCCTACACCATGGACATTTGCTTGGCCTTTGACGGTAACTCGGGCCACAGACATTGACCCCAGACATGGCCCTTGGTAGCATCTGGGGCAAAGACTTCACCATAGCTCTTCATATCTGCCTGATTCTCACTGGCATCTAGTCTCCGGTTCCATCTTTCTCCTCAGTGTATAATCCCCTCAGCTTTGCCTTCTAGTCCATCTCTCTATCCACATTTGTCCATCATAGTGACACCCACAGCAGCTCATTGGCTGGTTTTCTTTGAATTAATTTACTCTTTCTTTTCTGATAAATGACTTACTGGTACCAGATAGTATTTGCTGCTGCTGCTGATTTCTTCTTTAACTCTTCTGTTACTGCTGAAAGAGTTGGTGTGGACTCTAGCTACTCAGACCTACTGGTTAACCAAAGGCAATCTGCAATCTGCAGCCATGCAATGGCTTCTATGACGGTAGCCCCAGCATCCCAGAGGCTGATGTAGGAGGGTGGTGAGATTGAGGCCGGCCAGCCCACTGGGCAGGACTCATTATTCCTTTAGAGAAAGTTACTGTAGTGTTATATATTTCAAAATTACTTCTTTTGGGAATACTTCAAATGTGCTTGTAGAATACACCCCAATCTCCTGGCTATTGAGCCTCTATCAATTAATACACATGTTTCACAAAAAGTTCTCTAAGTGAAAAGAGCTGATAGAATGAATACATATTAGAAGGGAATTTATTATATTTTCTCAATTTATTATATTGGGTAGCTCAGCAGTGGCTATCTCATACTGGAGAGGCTGAGGCTATAGTACTTCTTTAGATCCCAAGGCTAGAAATTTAAGCAGTCCAAGTCTGGTACTGAAGGCCTAAAAGATGTATGGGTTGCTGCTGGACTTCTTGTATATGTTTTTAAAAACCCCCAAATTCTAATATTGGTTGAGAAGTACCTCAGCAACAGGATCAGTGAACATGTCAGCAAGAGTGAGGGCAAGTAGGCAAAACGCGAAGATTCCTTCTTTCACGTCTTTTTATGTGGGCTGCCACCAGAAGCTGTGGCCCAGATTTAGGGAGAGTAGACCTGCTACAAATAGTCTGATCCAGAAAAATCCCTCACAAGAACTCTCAGCAGCTTATGTTTGGTTGGTTCTAGGTGCAGTTAACTACTGAGATCGGCCATCACAAGGACTGTTAATATCCGCATGAGTAAATATGGAAAACCACTGTGATGGAGAATCATGCCCATCCACAGGGATCCTCTTTCCATGCTGTAAGCATTTTCCTGTTGTAGAACAGATATTTCCATTGAGAAAATACTGCATGCTACAAACATCTTACTTTTGCACACCTTCTCCTTTGACATGTAGAAACTTCAATCGCACCCTCACCTGGAACCATTATTTCCCGACTCCTTTGTCACCCAACCAGGATTCTCCTTTTAAGCCCATAACAGATAACTTTTAGATACACTTCTTGTTATAGCATTACTACATCCAGCATGAGCATCTACTTCTCCTGCCACGTGTACATATGATGGAGTAACTTATTAAATATACATGTAATCCCTTGTCGCACATAAGTGTGACTTGTCAAAAAAAAAATAAGGGAGACGCCGCAGTTCTGTTATTGATTGATCATAGAGACAGTGTAGCATTTGAGTGTTTCTCTTTTGTTTTATACTTTCATTTAAGAAAAAAGAAGAAGAAGAAGAAGAAGAAGAAGAAGAAGAAGAAGAAGAAGAAGAAGAAGAAGAAGAAGAAGAAGAAGAAGAAGAAGAAGAAGAAGAAGGTGAGTAACTTTGCCAGTGATCCTGGGCAGTGCTAACGAGGCTCATTCTTTGCGTGTCTATCAGGGTGCTTTGCCACATGTTTCTGAGCTCACAGAAAGAACAACCTATTTTTCACATGCATGAAAACACTTTTAGAAGTCATAGGTTTAGTCCTCATGGGGCAACTACCATCATCCATGAGAAAACTGAACACCTGGTGAAATCTGTAATATTATTTAGAAGTAAAGGGGGTAGGAGGTGAAAATTTACTTTAGCAATATGCTCTCTGGTTCAAGTATATCTCAGAGAAGACACCCAGTATTGCCATGGAAGACATCATTTGAATAAGGAGAACAAAAGAATATTTTTCACATCTAAATAATTTTATTCTACCATTAGGCACAAATGACTTTATATTCATAAAGATGTGAATGCCAGGTAGGAGAAAACCATAAGCCCGGGTTTTAGGAATAATAAAATACAAACTGGAAGGGCAATCTATTGTCTCATGGCAATGGCTTCTTAGATATCTCTTCCATTCTGGTTCGAGAGTGTTAAATTACACTATTGGAAAACACACTTGGCTGGGTGACTTCAGCTAAGTCTGCACACACTGGGTGAAACTGTATCTATTGACTTACAAGCTGGATGTATGTGTCAAAATGCAATCCGGTATTTTTGCAATAATAGCGAGCAGTCTCGCCTGTAAATTATTTATGGAGAGTATTCAGTGCAAACAGGTTAGAGCACACATTCTCTTCAGCCTGACTGCCCTAGGTTTAGATCACGCAGACATTCAACTCCTCAGAGGTCTGTTCTTATCACTGCAGACCCTAGAAGAGGGCTCCCAACTGCAGTCAGTTCAGTGATTCAAAGCTGCCTGGCCACTCGCTAAAGCTGCACTCAAGGTTCAGTGAGTAAACATGGCCCCCTGCCCCTGCTCTCACACCCACCTGGCCCCGGCGATGTAAGGTAATATCAGACATGAAGGCAGATCGATCTCCAGGGCAGCGGCATGGCCACGTTCCCCTATCTTTGTGCAGAAACATGGAAGAATGTGAGCCACAGAGGCCACTGGTGATCTTAACGCAAGCTGACATTTCACTAATGCCGTGTCTTGGAAGCTAGCAGAGAAGGCTGGCTATCCAGTCAAATCCTCAGTTTACACTTAAAGAATCGCAACGCTCTGAGGCAGTGTGAAACACGGATTGTCCCTTTGCCCTCAAATGGCTCAGGCATGGTGGCTTTTATTTCTTCGGAGTGATCAGTGTAGGTTGATAGTCCTCTCTGCCATACCACACAGAGGGCCAGAAAGGTTATAGTATCTTTTGTGTCTCAAGAATTAAACCCACAAGGGAAAACAATGTCTGCTAGTATTTCCGGAAGGCTGCTCTGCCTCCCCATCAAGCGGGTATTTAAGGATACAGACTTTAGACATCATGGGTCAGATAAAACTATACATTTTACTGTTTCTATGTCCTCAAAAATGAAAAGATACTACAGACTTTCCACTGCCAAGGATGGAAAAAAGCTCTATTTTGTTATAGATCATAGATTCTATTTGGGGATCTAAAAACAAGAATTGATTTAAAGTATGTGTGTCATTCTATAAACTGGGTAAAAGATAGGCTCGCTAGCACAATTCCAGAACAAAACTTAAAAACATGATGGGTGTTTTGAGGTGAGCGAAGCAGAAAACAAAATCTGTGTGTTCTAGAACTTTCCTTAGAAGTTAACATCAACTGTTTTCTCTCAAGTGGGTTTTATACTGTGTCAGAGAGTAAAGGAACATGGTGTCCTCAAGATGGACAGAGCTCGGTACAGTGGGCTAGCTAGGAGCTATGGGTCTGCCATGAGGAACTCTGTGCAGGTCTGCAACAGACAGTTCTCTCCTGGGGTGCTTCCTCTATAAGATGTGAGCATTAAATCCTTCCTGGGCATCATTGTTTTATAAGAACAAAATGGCCTGAAGTCAGGGAAGCAGGATTATTGTAAGTATGGATCTCCTAAAAAAATGTGGGTTTTAAATAACGTATTTTAATTATAATATAAACACATTACTTCCTCTCTTTCCTTTCTTCTCTCAAACTTCCGTTGCTCTCTCTCAAAACCACGAGCTCTCCTTAATGGTTGATGCACATGTGTGTACGCATGCACACACATACTTCTACATACAGTAATAAACCTTCTCTGTCCTCATGATGTTACCTATATTTGATTTCAGGGCTGACCCTCAGTATTGGCTAACGGATCAGGTGGCTCTTCTCTGTAGACAGCTATTTTGCCCACTCTCTGAGTTTCCCAGTTGCCTTTCCTAGATGTCCTTGTCTAGGTTGAGGCCTCTCACTTCCGGCCTCCCATGTTAGCCTGTCAATTGCTGTTGGTACTGCCCTTCAGGTCTTCTTCAGGCAGACATTTTGATGGAACTTCATGGGTGTAGCTTCTCTGATATCTCTAGACAACACAAACTCCTGATTACTCTGGCTCTTACAATCTCTCCCTTCTTCATCAAGGATGCCTGAGCCTCGGTGGTAGGAATTGGGTTGTCATTGTGCGGGTACATCAGCTAGGACTGAGCATCTCATCATCTCTTGTCTGTGTTGGGATCAGTTGTGCTTTCCTGTAATGGTCTCTGCTGCAAGGAGGAGTATCTTTGGTGAAGGATCATATGTTGATGTTTTATTACCTTGAATTGTATTTCAAATGGCATGCTATATACATTTTTTGTATAATATACATGTAAATGTATCTTACATATTGATCCTCATCTACATGTTTACGTTACACCTGTAACATGTTTTCTGCTTTCTGCTTAGTGCTCAAGCTATTTATGTACATGTTTGAAGTCTAACAAGCTCTTTTGAGAGAATGGAATTTAGGGCTTATGAAACACTTTTATATAATCTGCCTTCTAAACAGCCATCATTCAAATAACTTGTTGAATAAATTAACGTTATTGAAATGGTTGTGCTTCACCGAAGGTTCTTCGTAACTCTACAAAATTATTCCCTTTAGGCTTTTAAAAAATTAGCCAGAAAAGCCTGGTCTGGGCTTTGTTATTTTATGTTACATAGTTAACATAGGATTACATGCTCATACTAACAGCTTCTAACCATGGAGTTCCAGGTTCACTGTGAATAATGTGCCCATTACTCAACATTGTGTACACGATTGGCATTGAGGATAGGTTAGCTTTAAGAAAGGACTCAGTCAGTTGGCACTGGAGTGGCTGGGAAGACGAAGTGGATGTTGGAGAATACACCTGGATATGGAATATTGTGTTATTGGAACAGCCTCTAATTCCTCAGTTTCCCCTCTTACCTGTTTCCCGCACTCTGTTACTGACAATGGTTTTATCCATGCTTCCCCAGCAGCTTCACTGGTCATAGAATGTGCCCATGAGTAGTTTATCCTCAACTACGCTGTCTCTGAAACAATGTACAACTCCCCAGAGAGTGGACATAATTTAGAACTTTTGTGGCTAAAATTTTTTAACTTAGAAATAAAATTTTAATATTTATCATCTGCAACATGCTGATCTAAAAATAAGCATATATTATGTATAACATATGTATAACTGCTACTGCGGACCCTTTTTGTGGTGATAATGTTTAAATCTGCCTTGAGTGAATTTCAGAGTATATTATTTGTAACCATAGTCACTATATGGTACAATTGATCTTTGGATCTAATTTATGCTCTTCAATTTTTAATAATTAATTCATTTATTTTATGTGTCTGGAGGTTCTGTCTCCAAGTATGGCTGTGGACTACTTGCACACCTGGTGCTCTTGGAGGCCAGAAGAGGATGTTGGAACTGATGAGACTGGAATTGCAGATGATCATGAGCTGTCATGTGGGTGTGAGGAATCCAACCTGGGTCTTCTGGAAGATCAGCTGGTACTTAACTACTGAGCCATCTCTTCGGCACCTATCACCAGCATTTTTTTTTATCCTGTCACCAGCATTCTCTTTCCCTTTTCCCTTATCTAGCCCTCAGTGATGGGCATTCTATGTTCCATTTCAGTGCAATCAGTTTCTTAAGACAACAAATATAAATGACATCATCTGATGTTTGTCTTTTTATGAGTGGCTTATTTCACTTAACATAAGCTTAGGGCTCATCTATTTTTTTCTTCTGAATGTCTTTTTTAAATTAGTTAGTTAACTAACTACTTAACTTTCCATCTTGATTGAAACTTTCCCCTCTCTCCTGTCCTGCCTGTCCCTCCTTCTCTGTCACCTCATCTCCAGGCCATCCGCCCCTCCTTCCTTTCTTCTCAAAAAAGGCTCAGAAAAAGTTAGACCTCCCATGGACATCCAACATCTTTAGCATATCAAGGCACAATAGGAATAGACACACCTCTGATTGTGGCTAGGCAAGGCAGCCCAGTTAGGAGAACGGAATCCAAAGTAGGCAAGAGTCAGAGTCAGCTCCTGCTCCTGCTGATAGGAGTCCCACCTACATAAAGACCAAGTTGCACAACAGTTACACATGTGCCAACAGCCTTGGTCTGTCTCGGGTATGTTTTCTGTTTGGTAGCTCTGTCTCTGTGGGATCCTATGGACCCAGGTTAGTTGACTATGTTTTCTTGTGGTAAGCCTGACCTCTCCGGCTCCTTCAATCCTTTGTCTCCCTCTTCAACAGGATTCACCCAGATCTGCCTAGTGTTTGGCTGTGGGTCTTTGCATCTTTTCCATCAGTTGCTAGGTGAAGCTTCTCTGATGATAATTATGTCAGGCATCTGTCTGCAAATACAGCAGAATATTATTAATAATGTTAGAGGATGTTAGAGGTGGGCACTCTCATGTTGGGTCAGTCGATGGTTGGGCATTTCCTCAATTTCTGCCCCATCTTTACCCCTGCAGATCTTGTTGGCAAGAGAATTTGCGTCTAAGGTTTTGTGACTGGGTTAGTGTCAATTATGTATAGATACACAATTTCATAATCTACCACTTGATGGAAACTTTGATTCTATGTCTTGATTATGATGCTTAATGGTATAGTAAACACAGGAGCACGCCTATCTCTTCAACATACTTGTTTCATTTCCTGTGAATATTTATACAGTGGTGGGGTTCCTAGATCATTGGATTGTTCTAGTTGTAATGTTTAAGATTTTTCCATACCGATTTTTATATTGGGTATAGCAAGTTGCACTACCGTCAGCAGCATGCAAGGTAAAGTCTATGACCCTGGTCATCAAGACTCATTGTCATTTGCCAACTGGAAACTTGCCATTTGAATGCTTGCTGAGTGATGGCACTGTGGTGTTTTTAGCCTGCATTTTTCTGACAATGAGTGGTTTTGAGTATTCTTCTCCCTGACCATTTGCTATGAGTATGCCTTTGTCTTACTGAGTTATTTCAATTCTTGATATATTTTGGATATCAGTTCTTACCAGAAATATAGTTTAAACACTTTTCTCCATTTGTATAGGATGGTTGTATTTTGGGGTGTGTGAATTTTTTTTTTTTAATTTTAATGAACTTCCATTTACCTACATTTACTGTCTGTACTTTTGAGGTCATAACTAGAAAAAACTTTGCTCAGCCCACTAGTGTAGAGAATTTAGCATTTTCTTAGTTTGAAGCTTCACTTTTAAGTTTTTAACTGATTTTGAGTTGACTTGCATAGGCTATCACTCGAGCATTGGTTTTAGTCTTTCAAATACATTCAAATATCCAGTTTCCTCAGTACCAGCAGCTGAAGAGATCTTTCTTCCTTCATCATATATTCTTGGTGACTTTTTCAAAACTTAATGGATTCAATGTATAAGATTTTTTTCTGAGCTGTCAACTGTTCCACTGTTCAGCTTCTCTTTCATTGGTATAGGTTAATATTTCTCAAAAGGTACTGTTACTCAAATGGAAACAATAGTGCAGACCAGAGTACACCATCAAGATTGACAGTGGCCACGTGAGTTAGGGAACTCAAGGGCTCCACGATACAGCCTAGGATATCTTTTTTTTCTCATTGTTTATTAGTTCTTTGTATTATTTTGAAGTTATGGTGTATTCTATCACTATGTTTAACAAAGGAAAAGAGTGAATATATGATATAATATCACTTTTAGTATTGGTTAAAATTTTACTAAGAGATTTATGTCCAGACTGTGTTTTACAGACCATATGTGACTGAGGGTACCTCTAAATGCAGACAAATACAAAATAAACTTACTTAAATCATGTGATTTTAAAAAACTCTGTTGTGCAGTTCTTGAGCACGGACTCAGTAGGCAATGAGTATCATGGAACCAAAAGTTTAGACACATGAGCTAGAAGTTAGTGAAGGGTCTGTGGGCAATGGAGAGAATTGAAATAATATTCCTGGATATTTTACAAATTTCCTGTGTCTCTAGCTACCTTGGACTTTTGCCCATGATGATTGGATCAGAATCAGGGACGGGGTGTGTGTCTGGATTGAAGGAGAAGACACAAAGTAAGAGAGGTGCTGCTAAAGTAATATGAAGACTGGAAATTCACAAGTACCCTTTTCTGTCCTCATCTTCATTTCCTGTCACCACATTTGCAGAAAAGCCAATGGAGATAACATTGGAGGTGCAGCACACTGCAGAACCAGGGGAAGGAGAGGGTATGAAAGGGCCAGGTGCGAGGCTGTCATTGTGGCATCAGCTCCTGAGATTCATACCCAGGGCAGCAACCTGCATCCTAAATGAAGTGTCCAATGAGATCAAGCTGGGAAAGGCCCAACATTAATGAAGTTCAATTGCCTTCAAGTACTCAGAAAGGATGGCAGTATCATTTTCAGTGGTATAGTCTCAAAAACTGTGCACGGTGTAAGTTTTAAACTCATTACACAGATCGTAACTTGACCTAACAGAAATCTGAGTACTGGGGTCAAAAGACCTGAGGGGTTTTCTTGCCTATGCCACCTTCTCAACCTATGACCTTAGGCAAGATGGTAAATCTAAGCTGGGTTTCCCCTTTTCTAAGCAGCAGGGAACACTCTCACTAGCAGGACAAGGGAACAGAGTCATATGATGAATGACAGGTGTCAACCACAAAGTGCATGATGGGAGCCAACACATACCATAAAGTGGCTTTCAGAACTAACACCCCTGAAGTCTTCGTGACTGCTCCTTGTACTAAGATCAGGCATTGTGAAAGCATGAAAATATTAGTTGTCAGGACCAGAGAGACAGAAACAAACGGGATTGAAGACACATGTTTCAATGCTCAACACTTTGAGGCTCCCATGTGATTCAGGGCAACAAGTTGGAGCATGGGTCAGTTTCTCTCACAAGCCATTTCCAGGTGAAAAGCATCAATTCTTAGACTCCTGGGTCTGGACAACACTGTTTTCTGCATTACTTTATCATGGACAATTGATATATTTGATTCATTAAGGATTACAGAAGAAAATCAAAGTGGCATTTCATGTTCCTGTCTAACCATTCTGCCAGTTACAAGGGAAGGGGAGGCCCATCCATGGCTTCATTAGCCTGCTCTTACTTTACTGCAAATAAAGACTCTTGTAACCTGAAATATTTTCCAAAAACCCTTATGTCAACTGAAATAATTCTTAGATGGAAAATAGCACATATTGTGTCCATAATGCAAATATTAGTCATGCCATGAAATACTGCTTCCACATAAACAGGGCACAAAATTAAGTTAGAATTTCATATGAACAGCAAGCAATTGAAATGTACAATATTTGACGGATGCTTATACTATAAATCATCCATTGGATTTTTTGGGATGATTTAGATGTCCCCTGGACTTGTATTTGATAAGTCTGACAGTAAAGTCTGAAAAAATGATGTGCACCCTAGCCCTGTGCCACTGTGATCTTGGCATCTTCCATCAGCACCAGAAGGCAACCAACGCTGCTTTCATTGACTTGCATGAAACTCGGTATTCTCCATGTCCTCAGGACAATGTGAACACACCCTGTCAGAGGAATTTCAACAACAGATACAGAAGAAATTCCCGAGCACTCATCACCTCTATTGCTCTCGATGTTGAAGGTCCAGGTGCTTTGGAGCAAGCAAAACACAAGCATTCTTTCCTTGGGCAGTTGAACTCAAATTCCTAGAACCTCCCAATTTTAATTCTATTCCAAGCGACCCAAATGCAATGGTTGTTTAGAATGTCTAGTTTTGACATTCCACTAATTTTAAAAGAGTAACACCTTGGCTATTGAGCTAATTAGATTCTAAATATTTTTGTGTAGATTAGTGTTCTTAGGCCTCTTTTTATTCAGACAGGTCATGTGATGGTGGATTTGGATCAGTTTCTCATCATTAACATTGATGAGAAACAAATTAGGGGATGGGCATTATGCTGCATAGATAGAAGCCTTAGTTAAAGACTGGACCAATATAGCAATTGCACTAGTGGCTCGGCAACCCAGGGTATCTCAGTTTCTAGTGTCTTCTGGTTCTAGTTGTATGAATGTGGAAATACGCACCTCTATTATCTCCATTTAGACACAATGAATTTAGACCTAGTAATCAATTCAGACCAAGTGATCATCTGAAGACCACTGAATGCCATTAAATATGACTTAAGTGAAGCGATGTGTTTTGGAGGAAGAGGGGACTGTACCTAGTAAGGACAATCAAAGAACGAATAGGGAATCCATGTGGCTATGAAAATACAAAACATGTTAACCTTCATTCCCATCTGCTAGCAACTAGAAAAGGAAACAGCTTAAGGTTCTACTGTTGTCATGAAACACCATGACCAAAAGCAACTTGGAGAGGAAATGATTCATTTGGCTACCACTTCTATATCACAGTCCATCACTGAAGGAAGACAGAGCAGGAACTCAAACACGGCAAGAACCTGGAGAAAGGAGCTGATGCAAAAGGCCATGGAGGGATGCTGCTCACTGACTTGTTCTCCATGGCTTGCTCAGCCTACATTCTTATGGAACTCAGGACCACCAGTCAAATAGTGGCCTTACCTACAATGGGCTGTCCAGCCCCCCCATCAATCACTAATTAAGAAAATGCCTCATAATATCTATCTATCTATCTATCTATCTATCTATCTATCTATCTATCTATCTTTTATTTACATCCCAAATAGTGACCTCCTCTGCTGCCCGTCTGACAGTCCCTCTTCCCCCATCTTTCCTCCCCTTCTCTGAGTGAATGGGACCACTTTTGGGTATCACCCTATCCTGTCCCATCAAATTTCTGTAAGGAGACTTGATGTCTCCTGCACATCCTCTCTCACTGAGGCCAGACAAGGCAGCCCTGTTGGGGAACAGAATAGGGAGACAATTTCTCAACTGGGTTGCTTTCCTCTCAGATGACTATAGCCATGTCAGGTGGACATAAAATGAGCCAGCACCTCAGATTCACATTGCTAAATGGTACAGGGGATTCCAGATGATCACCAGGAGAATCCACAGAGCACTAGCTGGTAACACAGAGCATACAGGGGATTCCAGATCACCAGGAGAATCTAACACATAGCACTAGCTGGTAACACAGAGCATACAGGGGATTCCAGATCACCAGGAGAATCTAACACAGAGCACTAGCTGGTAACACAGAGCATACAGGGGATTCCAGATCACCAGGAGCACACACAGAGCACTGGCTGGTAACACAGAGCATACAGGGGATTCCAGATCTCCAGGAGAACACAGAGCACTAGCTGGTAACACAGAGCAAGTGGGAAAATGGTGCAGGGCATTTGAGATCACTAGGAGAATCCACAGAGCACTAGCTGGTAACACAGAGCATACAGGGGATTCCAGGTCACCAGGAGAATCTAACACAGAGCACTAGCTGGTAACACAGAGCATACAGGGGATTCCAGATCACCAGGAGAACACACAGAGCACTAGCTAGTAACACAGAGCATACAGGGGATTCCAGATCACCAGGAGAATACACAGAGCACTAGCTGGTAACACAGAGCATACAGGGGATTCCAGATCACCAAGAGAACACAGAGCACTAGCTGGTAACACAGAGAATACAGGGGATTCTAGGTCATCAGGAGAATACATAGAGCTCTAGCTGGTAACACAGAGCAAGTGGAAAAATGGTACAGGGGATTCCAGATCACCAGGAGAAAACACAGAGCACTAGCTGGTAACACAGAGCAAGTGGGAAAACGACACAGCAGCAGTAAGGATGTCTTTGTCCACAGGCCTAATGGAGGTCTGACGTTTCCAAACAGCTCGCAGCCATAGACCAAAAGCCCTCAGAGTTCAGGTGTTTGAATTCTGCCCTGAGCCTCATTCATTGCTCTTTCAACCCATGTCTGCCTCCTATGTTTGAAGAAGTAATAACTCTCTTATTGTGGTTTTTGTTATGTTTTATTGCTTCTATTTTTATTCATTTTTTAGGGTTATGATTAAAGCCAAGCGGACATTTTGATCCATCACCAGATAGAGACCTAGAGTTTGCAAACTCAGGCTTGTAGATAAATTTTCTAAAAACAAGAAAATTGTGACATGTGTTTTCTATTTACCTGCAGATAGGTGAGTATGTGGTATATTATCTATGTATGTATACATACACAAATAATTGTGTCAGTCAAAATATAAATTTCAGATTTGTTAACTGTCATTAACAATGTGCTTTATTTCATGAGATAACTTAATGAGCGACTAAAGTGTGATTTTATCACACAGTTGAATTTGTCTCATTAATGTCAAAATGAATGTTTTATTTTTCTTTTTTCTGTATCATAGTTACTCTTAACAGAATATTACTTTAATTGGTGGAAAAAACTAACAAAGCTAACCCTGTGAGTTTTTGCTACTTTTTCTTCTAGAATTAGTTTGGTGAGGATTTTTTTTCCATTTCTCAGGCAAATTTTGTGTTGCCAAACATATGGGTATGTCACTCATAAGTTTCTACATATGTATCATCAAGCATATAATTTCTCTCAGATATGATTTAGATACTATGTAGTCAAGGGTTCAAACTTTTTTCTGTAACTGCAAAGAATGCCAATTCTCTTAGACTTTGAGTACTGTCTTCTTTATTTTTTATTAGATATTTTCCTTACTTACATTTCAAATGTTATTCCCTTTCTTCCTTTACCCTCCTAACCCCCCATCACTTCCCCCCTGCTCACTAACCCACCAACTCCTGGCATTCTCCTACACTGGGGCATCGAGACTTCACAGGACCAAAGGTCTCTCCTCTCATTGATGTCCCATAAGGCCTCCTTTGCTATGTATGCAGCTGGATCCAGGGGTACCTCCATGTGACTCTTTGGTTGTTCGTTTAGTCCCTGGGACCTCTGGGGGTATTGGTTAGTTCATATTGTTGTTCCTCCTATGGGGCTGCAAATCCCGTCAGCTCCTTGGGTCCTTCCTCTAACTCGTCCATTGGGTACCCTGTGCTCCTCTCACCAGTACTGTTCAATACAGTGTTAGAAGTCCCAGGTGGGACAATTATAGAAAAACAAAAACAAAAAAACAAAACAATCAAACAAACAAAATAGAAAAAGCATCTAAAATCTTAAAGGAAAAATAAAAAATTTCAGTTCACAGATGCTGTGGTCTTATATGTAGAAAATACAAAAGAATAATTCCATTTCTTTTTTTTCAATTTTTTATTAGATATTTTCTTAATTTACATTTCAAATGCTATCCCAAAAGTTCCCTATACCATCCACCCGCCCTGCTCCCCTACCCACCCACTCCCACTTCTTGTCACTGGCGTTCCCCTGTACTGGGGCATATAAAGTTTGCTAGACCAAGGGGCCTCTCTTCCCAATAATGGCCAACTAGGCCATCTTCTGCTACATATGCAGCTAGAGACACGAGATCTGGGGGTACTGATTAGTTGATATTGTTGTTCCACCTATAGGGTTGCAGACACCTTCAGCTCCTTGGGTACTTTCTCTAGCTCTTCCATTAGGGGCCCTGTGTTCCATCCAATAGAAGACTGTGAGCATCCACTTCTATATTTGCCAGGCACTGGCCTAGACTCACATGAGATAGCTATATCAGGGTCCTTTCAGCAAAATTTTGCTGGCATATGCAATAGTATCTGGGTTAGGTGGCTGATTATGGAATGGATCCCCGGGTGGGGTAGTCTCTGGATGGTCCTGGTTCAAACTGGTAATAAGAACACATGCTCCACTATGTTCATAGCAGCTTTATTTATAATAGCCAGAAGCTGGAAAGAACCAAATGTCCCTCAACAGAGGAATGGATACAGGAAATGTGGTTTATTTACACAATGGAGTACTCCTCAGCTATTAAAAACAGTGAATTTATGAAATTCTTGGGCAAATGGATGTATCTGGAGGATATCATCCTCAGTGAGGTAACCCAATCACAAAAGAAGTCACTTGATATGCACTCACTGATAAGTGGATATTAGGCCAGAAACTTAAAATATCCAAGATACAATTTGCAAAACTCAAGAAAATCAAGAAGAAGGGAGACCAATGTGTGGATACTTCATTCCTCCTTAGCATACGTAACAAAATACCCATGGAAGAAGTTACAGAGACAAAGTTTGGAGAAATAATTCCATTTCTATTAAAACTAAAAAGTAAATCAAATAAAATTGACAGATATAAAATGTCCAGCGACAGGCCCAAAGAGGGATCCAGCTCAAGGGGAGATCCCAAGGCTTGACACTATTACTGAGGCTATGGAGCACTCACACAAAGGAACCTATCATGACTGCCCTCTGAAAGAATAAACAAACAGCTGAAAGAGTCAGATGCAGATATTTGCACTCAACCAATGGACAGAAGCAGCTGACCCCTGTTGTTGAATTAGGGAAGGCTGATAGAAGCTGAGGAGAAGGGCGATCCTGTAGGAGGACCAGCAGTCTCAATTAATGTAGACCCTCCAGATCCCTCAAACACCAGGCCACCAAACAGACAGCATACACCAGCTGATATGAGGCCCCCAACACACATACAGTAGAGGATTTCCAGGTCTGTGTACTTCAAATACTTTCACAAATGATGTGTTCACACCCAAAATCTTAACCTTTCTCTATAGCTTTGGTTGTAGTAGTAAGAAATCTGGCTCCTCCTAGTAACTGTATTGTTAAGATAGCTGACATCCTTAACAGACTTCAGACATGACAGAGAAGATGACTTTCATAACTCAGAACCTGAGCAAACTCCAACCAGTATTGGCAATACGGCAATTCACACAGGTCTCTCTCTCCCCAGGGCCTACAAGTGTTATCGTGGTTGCTTACCTTTCATCAGGAGCTATCTTTCCTACATATAATATTTCTAAATGCCCCGATAAAGAGGGTTACCCATCCTTTCCTTTCTTTGACTTTACATTTTCGACCCATGCCTTGAGGGGGCATTAACCAATGCTGGTGCAACTGATGACTATATGAATAAATAACAATGAATCCCCATTTTGACCCACCTATAGAGATAGCCAGAAAGTTTTTCTTAGAGAAATATTTGCTGATTAAAGAACTTGCTGACAGATGGGAACAAAGTGGCCACTTGATTTTTAGGCTCCTCCTAGGTATCAGTGTGGCTCAGGGCTTTGTGGGTTTCCTCTGCTGGTGATTACAGACGTGCCATGTGGAGAATAGACTGCGAGGCAAAATATATGCAGGAAAAGTGGAAATCACCAAGGAGAAGGACTGAAGGGGAAATCAATAGGAGGGGAAAAGGTCAACAAGCCCCCTGCTGTTAGTCTGTCAAAATGTATTTAATGGGTTCATTGGATACTTTCCACATTTAAGAAATTGACATGAGAAAGGCTTAGCCTGTAATAATTTTTTATCTCTAGCTTACAAAATAGTTTTTCCCCCCCCTTTGGAGAATTTTACCTCTGATCTCAGTACTGCATTCGTGACCATGGGTTTAAAACATGACCAGAAGTGTGACGCCATGCTTCCTAAACTGATCAAGAGAGCTAGTTCCTAAGTAGTTAAATTAGCTTATCAAAGTGCAATTCTAAATATAAGTATAAAATTAAGCAAGGATGTACTGTATGATTGGCTGTCTCTAGGAGACCAATGTCTAAGTCTGAACTTAACATTTCCTTAAAGAATGTCATATTTATTATCTGTCTAACTGGGTCAACCTTTAATTAACTCTACTCTAAGCAAGAATTTAACTAAGAACAGGATAACAGAGATAAAATAATTCAATTAAATGTCAGCAATAGATTTCACAACATGACTTTAAAAATCAAAACTCCTCCCATCTGAAACCACATAGATGACTTTTAAAAAACTCTGTATTCTCATTTGATGAAAATTCTTATTTATTTTACGCCTTTATTTTTTAGACAGTTCTGCTATTACATTATAAAGACTAAGATATTTATATAGTTCTAACATGTTTAATCAAAGTACCTTTAGCTACATTAGAAACATTAATTTATTCAATGACTATAGAGCTATACACAGAGATTATATTAAACTTTAATATCTTGAAAATACATTACTGTGAACTTGTATGTGATCATCATTTTCTCAATTTAAAAAAGATTAAGCTATTTCTGTTCAAGATCTAAGCCCCTGACACCAATTTGTTCTGGCCTCACTAGCATTTCAGATTTTAGTGAAGATCTGTTTTCATTGATTTTGTGAACATCACCATATTAGTGAGATATGGCTTGGAATGGCTTCAAATTGTTATCCTTTTCCCCCTGGATCTAGAACCTTTATTTTTAGTAGATGGTTTTAATAAATCTCAAGGTTATATAGATGAAAAAACTGAAAAACCAAATGGGATCCATTAAATTTTCAAGATATGCTGTCTGTTGAAATTTCAGAATTAATATGGAAGGTCCTACCAAGACCTATATAAGTTTTTTTTTATATTTTTCATTTTCAGAATGTTAACTATTAGACACTTATTAACAAAAATTTGTATATTTGTTATTTATAAAGCATTTTCCTACACATGGAGGATGAAAGAACATAGACATTGCCCTATATGGACTTTGGCTGGTAGGCAAAAGCTAATGTAAACCAAAATGTATGTATTCCTTCTGTGCAACAAAGTATCAAAGCTCCATGTGCTACTGAAAACAACATACACATCTGTCACCTGTCCTCTCATTGAGTCAGGAGTCTGGACACAGTATAATGGGATCCTGCCCTCAGAGTCTCAACAGCTACAATTAAAGTGTGGAGCAGGGTCAAGTGTCATTATCACTCCAGCCTTAGCATCCTCCTCTAAGCTCACATGGCTTGAACAATAATTTATTTGTAGTTACAGAATTTATGATGGCGTGCTGTTTTAAGTGTAGATGGACTATCTCTTTGCCCTGCAAAGTCCAAAGCCCTCTTTTGCTTCCTGCAATAAGTCAGACCCACTAGAATACTCTCCCTATTGTTGATGCACAGTAATCTGATTAGGGACCTTTGATTACATATGCTAAATCCTTTCAGCTTCTTCATATAGCATAGCAGAAGTCTGATTTCACATTATATCTACAGATCCTACCTGCCCTAAAGGGCAGAAATTATTAAAGGGTAGGAGTTACTGGGTATTATCTTACAGTGTTATATATACACCACCTACCAGAATAGACACATTGAAGAACACAGTAGCAAGGGACTAAGGCTTGGTGATGCGATCCTGTTAAGAAAAAAATAAAATCATGGATACTGGTTCAGGACACAGTGGGTTCTTGGAAGACATTACCATTATTTTTGTGCTACCTAGATAGAAAATGCATTAAATTGTTCATTAAAAGGTTTGTTCTGATTAGGTATTTCTGGCAATTTGTCACAAGCTAGAAATCATCTGGTAAAAAGGAACCTCAACTAAGATGTCTCCATTAGATTGGTCTATAGGCACATCTGTGGAGCTTTTCCTTAATTAATGATTGGTGTGGGAGGGCCTACCTCACTGTTGGGGATGCCATCTCTCATCAGGCAGTGTTGGGTTCAATATAAAAAACAAAATGAGTTGAGCCATATAGAACAAGCCTGTAGGCAACATCTTCTGGGGCTGTTGCTTCAGCTCATGCCTCCTGGTTACTGCCTTGAGTTCCTGCTATGACTTCATGTCATGAAGGACTATAAGCTTGTACTGGCTGGTTTTCTGTGTCAACTTGACACAAGCTAGGGTTATCACTGAGAAAGGAGCTTCTCAGTGGGGCATTTTCTCAGTTGGTGATCAAGCGGGGATGGCCCATTATGGGTGGTGCCATCCCTGGACTGGTAGTCTTGGGTTCTATAGGAAAGCAAGCTGAACAAGCCAGGGGAAGCAAGCCAGTAAGTAACATCACTCCATGGCCTCTGCATCAGCTCCTGCTTCTTGACCCGGCTGGCTTCCAGTCCTGACTTCATTTGGTGATGAACAGCGGTGTGGAAGTGTAAGCCAAATAAACCCTTTCCTACCCGACTTGCTTCTTGGTCATGATATTTTGTGCAGGAATAGAAACCCTGACTAAGACAAGGCTGTAGAGAGAAGTAAATCCTTTCTTCCTTACATTGCTTTTGGTTGTGATATTTACCACAACAATAGAAAGCAACCTGGGACAGAGTCTAAAAGCTGTTTTAGGCAGGAGATGGCAGACATGTAATATGAGTTCAATTCCATGCTACAATTATTAAATTCTGGGAAAGCAAAGATCTTGGCAAATTTATACTCAACTGGGAAGTTCTAAGTAAGTAGATTTATTTTTCTAGTTTGACACAGGGTATCCCTGTATAATAGGGATGGCCCTGAACTTGTAATCTTTCTACTTCAACTTCGTGTGGGCTGAATTAGGTCATAACATTTGCTAAGCCATTGAAGATCTCAGCTTCATATTAATTTGAGATAAAGCATGTGTGCCGATAGCTGCTCTGAGAGTGAGGGTGTAATTTGTGTAAGGAATGAGGGTGGGCAAAAAGAGATGAAGATAGAAAAGAGGGTACATTAAGAACAAGGCAAGTTTTGAACTAGTTTTAACTTGGTTGAACTTTAGAAATCTGAAAAACTTTCTGAAACTGCGGTCGCTAAATTTTATCTCTCCTCAGTTGTAAGTAAGGGTATAGTCTAGCTTGTCTGAAATCATTAGTTGTATTAATAGTTAGAGGCAAGGTAGGAGCATGGTGAGCAAGAAGCATTAAGAAGAACACTTAGGATGTGAGAATTCCAGTTTGAACAAACTGTCTATACTGCATGTCTTTCATGCCAAAGAATTCCAAAAATTGTGCTAATTTTAATTCTAACTCTGACTTTAATGACAAAAATTACCATAGACATAGGGACCAGTAAAACAAAACATGGTAGCCTTTAGGTTAGCTATAATTCCATTATGACTTGCCTTTCAGATTTACACAAAATGATAATAGGACATTTTGAGCAGGCTGAGGAGATGCAATCTTTTCTGTTTTGGGTAATAGGTGGAGCGGCGCTTAGCTGGCTCTGTCTGTGGTCTGCTATTCCTACCGACGCAGGGCTGAGGGCAGTGTTCCCTGCTCAATGCCAACCAACAAAGAAAACCCGGTGGTCCCAATTCTCAACCCTTTCTTCCCAATGACCTTGACTTCGGTATATAGAGTGCATCATTAGCAACAGCAATGCATTAATCTGGTTTTAGCAGCCTAATCAAGTCATGCATTCTTCCTGCCTGGAAAATCTACAGCTTTCCACCACACCTCCTTTTTAGATATGAAATGGGCCAATGTTATGAAATTAAGAACCTTAATGTATTTGTATTTGATGTGTTGTACCTTAGGAATTGTAGTACATTTTTTATTAAACTTATTTCATGCAAATGCTTTCATGTTTTTCTTCATTGTTGACAAACTTTGAGTCACAAAGACAATGAGAAATAGCACCATAGAAGTCATGCCTCACTTCTCTGTACTTACGTTTTAAAAAAAAATATTTTCCTTATTCTCCTGTATTTAGCTATTTACTGACATATATATTTTCCCAAAGATTTAAAATGCAAAGTAAATCCAGTCATTTATTGCTAATATCCTGGGTTGAAAGTCTCCATTGACTCTGAAAACAGTGTAGCGATGGCATAGAGATGGAAATATAAATCACTGCAACAGAACTGAGACCCAGAAATAAACACTTAATGCATAAGGTCAGTTGGGAATCAACACAGGAGTCAGGGCAATGGAATGGAGGTGATACCCATCTCATTAACAAATGCTTTAAAGATACCTGGATATTCAAAACTTTAAGAGAATTTATCCTCATTCCACACCATATGTAAACTCAAAACAGGTGACAGGACTAAATGTATGAACTAAGATTTCTCAGTCAAAAAATACTTGCATGCAGATATCAAAATCTTAATTTTCTACCCAGAATCCACATAATAAACACTTCGTATAGTGGTATGACAACAGAAAAGTAATCAGTACTCATAGCTTAGCCAGTTTTACCTAAAAAAATGACCTCTAAGTCAGCGAGAGACCCTATCTCAAAAAGCAAAGTAGACAATTTCTGAAAAATGACAATTGATTTTTCCCTGGCCTCTACACACATGAATGTATACATGTACATGCAAACTATAAACACACAAATGTGCTCCCTTACAGGAAAATACACAAAAATAAGTACGCAAGTAAATAAATAAATAAATAAATAAATAAATAAATAAATAAATAAAATGTAATTTAGAATAAAATTGGAGAGTTTGAGTCCAGCAAAGATTTCTCATACAATACCAAAAGCATGCCAGTAAAAGTAAAATTAGATTTCATCAAAATTAGAAATGTTTACACTTCATTTGGCAAGAAAGTGTAAGACAATTGAGTAAAATAAGATGTTTCCAAATAATGTATCTGATAAGTATTTTGTGTAAAGAAAATATAAACAAGCTTTCCAATATAATTGTAGGAAGATAAGTACCCAGTTTAAAATTTAACAAACAACTTTATTAAATGTTTCACCAGGAATAATACAAAACTGTCTTTAAAAAGTATAAGAAAAGATATTTAATATCATCCGGCCACTGATATTGGTAGTAGTAGGCATGTGGTAAAGAAAAGAATCAACTCACAAGTTTTCTCTCATTGTACACATTTACACAAACACACAGACACACACCCTTGTAAACACTTGCACACATCCACACTTTCATACACACATGCATACACATAAGCACACACATGCACATATACATGGTAACTAAAGCAATACATTTAAAAAAATTAACATCATTTGTCAGTGACAAAATACAAACTAAAACAAAGATGATATACACTTTAGACCCATTACAAAAATCTGTCACACAAATAAATACAACAAAAGATATTAAAAAGGACACGACAAAGTGGGACCCTCAGACACTGTGGGGATATGAAACACTGGAGCCACGTTGAAAACTGTTGACTAGTTCCTTAAGATGTTGAAACTGGAGTTACAATATGACCCAGCCATTCCATTCTAAATCTGAATTCAAAATAACTTAAAAATATGTATCCGAAAAAGGAATTGAGCACGATATTCATAGTAGCCAGAAAGACACCCACACATACAATGAGTGCTGAATAGGGAGACAAAATGTGCTTATCAGTAGCATGCTGAAGTATGACTAGTATGGAGGAGTATCAAAATTCTTACACTGAGACACTATAGGGCTTGAAGGTGGTGAAGAGGAAAGGGGAGGGTAGGTTATAAATGTGCAAAATTACCAAAGAATAAAAAGGAACCGAAATATAAATTTTACGTGATTAATATGTCTTCCCATTTAAACAAAACACATATGAAAGACAAATCTTTGGGGACATGAAGTAAACTGTTGTCACTGAAGGTGGCAATTGGGAGTGAGATTTAGCCACAAATGAGGAAAAGGGGTCTTAGTGAGATGGCAGAAGGAATCCCAAGATGGATTATGGTGGTGATGGTTAATTTAAGGAATCTGAAGTAGAGGTTGAGTTGTAGTATTAAAACAAGTAAATTTCATGATGAGTAAATTCTAAATTCAATAGAAGCAGTAAATATTTTTAAGGAGAGGTACTTCAGTTTGAGACAGCCAGACTCACTGTCGACCTCTTAATACCCCTAGCACACAGACAGGAGGACAGCCCTTCCCATAGCAGACTTTGAGTTTCAGGTCCCCTCCTATTGGATGTGGATAGCACAGTAGTGTATAATTTAGTAGGGCTGCATCTTGTTTTGAACCACAACCTTTATGATGCATCACATGACATCTGTATAAACAAACATCCCTAAACAGTTTGATCAATATGAGCAAAATCTCCTCCCACAGCCCAGAATGAATAATCAATATGTCAGCCTACATTTATCTCAGGTGAGGAAAGTCACAGTGACATGAGAAGAATGAATGACCACACATGAGTGTCAGAGATTTTCTGCCGCACATAATTTTGATGATACTTCGGGTATTTACAGAAAGAAAGAAAATGCTTTCCTTCCGATATTTTAAATTTGAGAAAGGGTGCCTTTGATCACATCTGAAGAGACAAACATGCCAGTGGGAAGGATCTGATTTTCTGTGAAGACTGCAAGGATGTGTGGTCCTTTCACAATGTCCAAAATAAAACCCTTGAGATACCCCAGTAACACATGAAAATTTACACATGGATTATATAGAATTTACAAAATACACATATAATTATTTGTTATCTTCTCTACAGTCCCTTAACATTTGGTAATAATTGTCTCTACAAATAATATAAAACATAAAATACTGTACTGTATTGCTCAGATGTATGCTTGCCTTAGAGGACTAAATAGTGAGTTCTAATAAAAAAAAGAAGATAAAATATCTCATGATTTCTCTTATGTATATGAATATGAATACATACGAGAGAGGAGATAGTGAGAGTGATAGACGAACAGAGACTAAGTAGTATAAGGAAGACTGAGGCAAGAAAGTGACCAGGGAAGGGAGAAAGGGGAGATAGGGAGGGGTAAGTGTGAAATATATATAAATAAATATATGAAATATAGATGAAAATCTCTAATGGAACTTTTTATTTGGAGGCTCATAAGATATAACATAGAACTTAGAGATTGCTTATTGGATAAGAACACTCTGTGTGCAAGTATGAGAACATGAATTCAAATCCAATAACCCACATAAAAAGGCAAGCCTGGCCATCGGCCATGACCTAGGGGCTTGAGTGATGCAGAGACAGGAGGCTCACTGGTGCTGGCTGTTCATCCCACCTAGCTCCAGATTCACTGAAAGACTGTCTCAAAGGAATAAGGTGGAGAATGAAGAGAAGGATGCCATACACCCTTCTTTGACCCTCTATTTACAATTTCCTGCACTTTCACACACACACACACACACACACACACACACACACACACACACACACACACGACAGCATATACCACACACTGTATCTTTTCTTTCTCTCCTACATACAAGAAAATAAGCTGGGACCTGCTTATCTTTGTATCTTGCTGGAGACTGGGCCATAACTCGTTTATCAAATATATGAGGTGATAGTTGAACAGCTTACTCTTAAGCACTGGTGTCCCTTTCTATAGCAAATCAGTTACCGCTGATGCTTTATTCACTTATTGGCTTACAAATACATATAATAAAAAAATTCTTGAATAAGCACAAAATACTCAATATAGTGTTAGATATTGAAGTTACAGTGACTATGAAGACACAGCAGCTGTGGAACATCAAGATAAGGAGGCAAAGACACAGATCTGCTGTAATAAGAACGAATGGTGCTAGTGGCTCTAAGAGCTTGCTTTGAAACCAGGTTAGCATGCGACTGAGGAGTGGAGGCCTTCTACTTGAGCTCTGGCAGAGTAACAAGAATCAAGGAGGGAGGGGAGTCGGAAGAACAGAAGCCAGATTGCGTGGCTGTATATAGACTTAGGTAGAACTTGAGCTATAACATCAGAGTGGCCAGGCTGGTCACAGGGACGATTCTGATACTCTGCTATTGATACTTTGCTCTGAAAATAAGTCACACAGCTTAAAAGAGATTTTAATCTAAAGTGAGAATTTTTAAAAATTAGTTTTAGATTGTTAGTCTACATGATTCTTCATGACTCTTCAAATTCTTTTCAATAAATTTTCATTTATGAATTTAAAGTGATTTTATTGCTTATAAAATTAAATTCCAATTAATAAATAAATTAAGTTAAATAAAATTACTTACAGAATTAAATCAACTGTATTAAAGAACACTATTCATTGTAAATTCATTCAGTTCAGTGGATTTTGTTATATTAGCATTTCCCTAAGTTATTCATCAATTGATAGGTATCATAGATTTGTTTTTTAATTTTAACATTTAAAAAAATTTTCAAATATTTACTTTTATTAGATATTTTCTTTATTGGAAAGATCAGGAATTCAAGGCCCTTACCTAAACATGATAAAAGCAATCTACAGCAAACCAGTGGCCAACATCAAACTAAATGGAGAGAAGCTGGAAGCAATCCCACTAAAATCAGGGACCAGACAAGGCTGCCCACTTTCTCCCTACCTATTCAATATAGTACTTGAAGTCCTAGCCAGAGCGATTCAACAACAAANCTTGGTTATGCAGACTTTATTTGCCCCAATACAGGGGAACACCGGGGCCAGGGGGTGGGAGCGGGTGGGTAGGGTAGCAGGGCCGGGAGGGGGGAGGATATAGGGAACTTTCTGGATAACACTTGAAATGTAAATGAAGAAAATATCTAATAAAAGTTGAAAAAAAAATTAGTTTTAGATTGTTAGTCTACATGATTCTTTATGACTCTGCAAATTGTTTTCAATAAATTTTCATTTATGAATTTAAAGTGATTTTATTGCTTATAAAATTAAATTCCAATTAATAAATAAATTAAGTTAAATAAAATTACTTACTGAATTAAATCAACTGTATTAAAGAACACTATTCATTGTAAATTCATTCAGTTGAGTGGGTTTTGTTATATTAACATTTCCCTAAGTTATTCATCAATTGATAGGTATCATAGATTTGTTTTTTATTTAATTTTAACATTTAAAATATTTTTCAAATATTTACTTTTATTAGATATTTTCTTTATTTACATTTCAAACTTTATTCCTTTCCTCATTTCCCCTCTGAACCCCCAATGCCCTCTCCCCTCCCCCTGCTCACTAACCCACCCACTCATACTTCCTTGTCCTGGAATTCCACAATGGGGCAAATGTTATCCCTTTTCCTGGTTTCCCCTCCAAAAACTCTCATCCCCTCTCCCCTAACTCTGCTCAGCAACCCACCTACTCCTGCGTCCCCACCCTTGCATTCTCTTACACTGAGGATGAGCCTTCACAGTACCAAAGGCCTCTCCTCCCATTGATGACCACCAAGGCCATCCTCTGCTACATATGCAGCTGGAGCCATGGGTCTCTCCATGTGTGTACTCTTTGCTTGGTGGTTTAGTCCATGGGAGCTCTGGGGATACTGGTTGGTTCATATTGTTGTTCCTCCTATAGGACAGCAAACACCTTCAGCTCCTTGGGTCCTTCCTCTAGCTCCTCCATTGGGGGACCTGTGCTCCAATGGTTGGCTGAGAACATCTACCTGTATTTGTCAGGCACTGGTAGAACCTCTCAGGAGACAGCTATATCAGGCTCCTGTCAGCAAGCTCTTGTTGGCATCCACAAGAGAGTCTGGGTTTGGTAACTGTATATGGAATGGACCACCAGTTGGGACAGTCTTTGGATGGCCTTTCTTTAGGTCTCTGCTCCACATTGTATCTCTTTTCTCCTTCCATGGGTATTCTGTTCCCTATCATAAATTCATTGTTTTTAATAGCTGAATAGTACTTCATTGTATAGATGTACCACATTTTCTGTATCCATTACTCTGTTGAGGGACATCTGGGTTCTTTTCAGCTTCTGGCTATTATAAATAAGGCTGCTATGAACATACTGGAGCATGTGTTATTATTACATGTTGGAGCATCTTCTGGCCATATGCCCAAGAGTGGTATTGCTGGGTCCTCAGGTAGTACTATGTCCAAATTTCTGAGGAACTACCAAACTGATTTCCAGAGTGGTTATACCAGCTTGTAATCCCACCAGCAATGGAGGAGTGTTCCTCTTTTTCACATCCTCGCCAGCATCTACTGTCACCTGAATTTTTGATCGTAGCCATTATAACTGGTGTGAGGTGGAATCTCAGAGTTGTTTTGATTTACATTTCCCTGGTGACTAGCAAAAACTATTCTCAACAATAAAAGAACTTCTAAGGAGGAATCACCAGACCTCAAGCTGTACTACAGAACAATTGTGATAAAAACTGTATGGTATTAGTATAGTTACAGGCAGATAGATCAATGGAATACAATTGAAGACCCAGAAATGAACCCACACACCTATGGTCAATTGATCTTTGACAAAGGAGCTAAAATCATCCAGTGGAAAAAGAGAGCATTTTCAACAAATGGTGCTGGTTCAACTGGTGGTTAGCATGAAGAAGAATGGAAATCGATCCATTCTTATCTCCTTGTACAAAGCACAAGTCCAAGTGGATCAACAACCTCCACATAAAACCAGATACACTGAAACTAATAGAGAAGAAACTGGGGGAAAACCTTGAGTACATGGGCACAGGAGAAAATTTCCTGAACAGAACACTGATAGCTTATGCTCTAAGATAAAAATTGACAAATGGGACTTTATAAAGTTGCAAAGCTTCTGTAAAGCAGAGGACACTGTCAATAAGACAAAACGGCAACCAAGAGACTGGGAAAAGATTTTTTCCAACCCTACATCTGATAGAGGGCTAATATACAATATATACAAAGAACTCAAGAAGTTACACTTCAGAGAACCAAATAACCCTATTAAAAATGGGATACAGAGCTAAACAAAGAACTTTCAACTGAGGAATACCAAATGGCTGAGAAGCACCTAAGGAAATGTTAACATTTTTATGGTTATATATAAGCCTGACAGGAATGTCTATGTACAAACTCCTGTGACTTTACTAGATCAGTTGGTCAAATGGGTAACTATGGTAACATTTTTTAAAACAGTTCATTAACTGTCTAAATTAACTGAGCTATTTGCATGGGCAGTCATCACTGCAGTCTAAAGTTAAAGGTTTCCATCACTGCCCCCAAACTCTGTCTGGGTAGGACCCACTCAGTTTGCATTCCTTTCTTCTCTACACTAACCAACAGCCCCTCCTGCTATCCCTACTTGCCACAGGTAATAAGGGGCAAGAAAGTAGGAATGGCATCTCTCCCTTGCTCACAACACTGAACTGCAGACAAGTGGCAGAGACAGCTCTCCCATGCTCATACCCTTGGGTCAGGTCACCAGCAACAACATACCCCTATACCCCAACAAGGATAAATTCTACTCTTTCCTGGGTAAGGTATGAGGTCTGCTCTCCTGAGCATTGCAGCTGGCAAGGGGTGGGGCCAGCTTTCCTGATCTCATACCCCAGGGCCAGCGCGCCCTAGATTGCTGAGATGAGGGGTGGGGCCAGCTCTGCACAGCCCTCAGAGATCAACATGGCACCAGGAAACAGCCCAGACCAAAGTCATCTATTTGGACTTCGATGGTAACAGACTCCTGTTGCTGCAGGACCACAGACACAGGCATGGTTCTTGGTGTCAGCATGGTCTATGACCTCACCATGGCCTTAGATGGCATCACCAGCTACTCACATCAGGCTCTTCCTCAGCATCCTCAAGTCTCCAGTTCTGCCTCTCTTCACTGTGCCCACATCTTTCTGCTTCTTTCTCTCCCATTTCTTCATTATGCACTTGCTTATCTTAGTGATGCCCAGTGCCTCTGGGTGTCTGGGGTTATCTCAGGAGGGTTAGGCTCTACTTGTATCTTGTGGGACCGGGCAGGGGTCATCGTTGGCATGGTTTGCCCACCCAGGCCTGCGTGGCACTAGGCTGGGGGTCCTCTCAGTCTAGATCTGCCCACCTGGACCATCTGTTGACTGTTGAGGACCCTCTCAAGCATGGTCCTTTTTTTCCATTTCAATATTCTTTTAAAGGAAATTTATATAATGGTGGTTAAAAGCATTTATATCACATAAATTTTAAAGAGCTATAAATTTTTATTAAATATTGTTCATAATTTTGCCAAATATTAATGTTACTGCTTTAGACCACAAGTCTGTTAACTTCTTCTTAAATGCCATATTTTACCTACTAAAAACACTGTATATATTGAACATAAACCAAATATGAATTTAGGGAAAGAACTGAGATCACCAAAAGAAAGTGTGAATAGTAATCAACCAGTCACCACTTTACCAGAAAACTTGCTGAAGTTGAAGGGAGGTAGGATAATTATTTTAGTAATTTTATAGTTATAAGTTACTGAAGTTTTGAGAAGTGAAGTCATTTTCTCAAGTTATAATTGAAGTATAAAATAGATCCTGAGCTTAAACCCATGCCCAGGGCACTTTAGAATCTCTACTGTAGACCACTGCATTCTTGTTGGCTATGAGACTTAGTTAAACATAACAAGTAAGTGGACTTCACTTGAGGAGAAAGAATTACTGTTGGAATGAGATGTTTAATAAAAATGACTTTTGATGGAAAAACCTCCATTGAACAGTTGGATAGAGTGGGTCATAATGCTGTGCTTTTAGGCTACTATTGTGTGTGTATGATTTTTCCAGAGGCCCAAGTGCTGGAAGAGTCTTCCTAGTCATGGATGTTCAAAGATAAGTCTTCCAAAGAAGAATTAGTTCAAGTCTTAGAATGGCAGATCCTTGCAGATGTTATTTGCTGTAGGAATTGATTGTTATGATAAGAAAAGTGAGCCTTAAAAAAAAAAAGAAAGAAAGAAAAGTGAGCCTTGCCCCTGCCTGGTTCTTGCTTCCTGTCTCACATAGACTCCCCCTGGATGACATCTATTATGCTATGACATGCCCAAGGCACTCTCATCAGAACTGAGCAAATATCAACATGATTCTCTTGGACCTTTCTGATTTGATGGTGGATAGTCCCTCAAAGGGATGGATAGTCCCTCAAAGGCCCACATGTTGAAGTTTGGTTGGTTTCTCGGAAGTGGTACTTCTGGGAGGTTGTAGAAGCTTTAGGAAGAGGATCTTCGTGAGGCTTAGGCCATTGTATCTTACAGAAAAGTATTAACAAAACATCTTAGTAGTTCTTTCAAGAGGACTGTCATAACATTCCAGACTTTGGCCCTACACTTGCTTTCTGAGATTCTGATTCCAAATACAGTCACTTTCCTAATCCTGATAAGCTCTTCTGTTATTGTTGTCTGACATGGGTCATGAGGTGGGTAAGCAAGGGCCAGCACATTTGAAACTTTTGCTAAACCTATCTTTGAGCTAAGTAAACTCCCTTGACTTTATAGGGAACGCGTTCCTCAGTACACTTTATTATAGCGATGAGAGGGAAGTAGACACCTCTAAAACTGAGCTAAGTCAACTTCTTTGCTGTGTACTTTACCACTCTCAGCTAATCAATCAATTAATTAATTATAGCTACAAACAATGATCAGAGACATAGAGGTCAACCAGTTCCTGGAATATATGGAAATTCAGATGTGTTTTAGGTGAAAAAGTGGTATGGGTTTTGCTACCCAGTGATGCCTAAGGCAGATCATAGAGAAATGGAAAGAATAGAAAAGGGAAGTGGAGGTATGTTCTGAAGAACTTATATCTGCCGTAAGTAAATAAGAGTGAGGCATGGAGTAGCAGAGAATGGGGATAGATATATGTATTTTTAAACATTTAATTGATTCTCTGTGAATTTCTCATCATGTGCCCCAATCTCACTCATCTTCCCATCACTTCATATCCACCCTCTGCCCTTGCAACCTAACCTCCAAAGCAAACAAAATCAAAATTAAGAAAAGTAAAAACAAAACAAAAGAGCAACAACAACAAAATCTCACTGTGGAAACTATCGTGTGTCATGGTGTATCACACACTATATACACTTTTGTCCAAATTCTTTATTTGAAAAATTTCATTGCAATCAGTCATTGGTCTTGTTTGAGGCCTCTGGCTTCTGTTAAACTATCAATGATGAATCCTCACCCAGATTCATCTCAGATATTCTGTGTTACCTTGTGTTATAAAGATCCTACCCTTTGAGTCTGCAAGCCCGACTTCTTCATGAGCTCCAGTAGTTTATAAATGGGATCTGGGCCTGAGTGTTAGTTGAGTTGGTCAGTGTGCTAGCTCTCCTGTGCCCACACTACCATGGCAAGATCTCCTGCTCTCATGCCTTTGGGGCCTGCTCACCCATGCCCTCACCACCAGTGCCAGCTCTATTACAGTTCCCAGGGTGAGGGACAGGTCAGGCTTTCTCAAATGTGGCAGCAGGTGAGGGGTGGGACCAGCTCCTCTGCTCTCACATCAGGTCAAGCTCTTATGGGGATAGGTTTGAGAGGAGTTTTAGAGTTAAGAGATGGAGCAAGAAGAGGCAACTATCCCTGCTTCTGAAACATGGTTGGTAGTAAAGATGAAATCAATACAGAAAAGAAAGTAGACCAAAGAAACTTCTTCATCCTATTAAATTACTTATTAAAAAAACATTAATATTTTGAGGTTTCTCACAGTGACCAGCATAACTCTAAGGGTACAGTAGTGATACACATACTTTGCAAGTAGCCAACAGCTCTCTAACTGGACTTAAGACTCTCCCAAGAACAGGAAAAACCATGCCTAGTACATATAACCCAGCCAGTCATCAGGGCTAATGAAATCATGTATCTTGGAGGAGAGCCACAATCATTTTACTAAACCAGCATAATTCCTTAACAACAATCTAAATATTTGCTCTCATACACACAGTAGTATAACCTTCATCCCACATTAAGGGAACATCTCTTTGTAACAGATGGAAGCCATTACAGAAAATTACAGCTAGTCAACATGTACAATTATGAAGCCCAGTCCCAGATGATACAACTATAAAACATTCCTGCCCCTAAGGCTCAGAGGGGACAGAAAGATTACACAAGGATCAGGGAGTTTGCTGTGATACTATATCTTCTAGTAATGTACAAGCTACACCAATAAGGCCTCACCAAAGTCTCTGCTTAAACATGAGATGAACAAGGACAGCAAAAATAGACATACCAACGTGGACAGGAGAAAGTCCACAAGGCCTTAGCTCTATACCAAGAACTACAGACAACCAAGGAATGCTGAGAGCAGGAAAAATAATGTTTCTCATAGAAGGGCACACCAATCTGTTATCCCATACCAAATGGGCACCACTAAAAACATACATGCAAGTAACATTATACAGACTGAACATGTTGTATTTATATAGGAATATATATGTATATACTGACACCTATATGCATGTAACAACAATGAATGAAAAAGAGGTCAAAAATTTGAAAGGAAGCAAGACAGTGTATATTGGAGGGCTTGGATGACCAAAAAGAAATGTAAAAAGAAAATGAATATATTAAAATCTTTAAAAAATATATAAAAGAGGTATATATAAAATAATATAAAATATATAAAAGACTTTTTCTCAAGGGAGGTTCTTTTGGGTACTATGGCATCAAATCCAATGTCCCTCAAACTGACATAGTTAAGGAATGTCATGATCATTTCCTTCTTTAAAAACAACAGCACTTGGAAGATGAGAGAAATCCACAATAATTTGTATGGTGTTAAATGTTCCTAGTTAATGCCAATGTCAGGTAGTTAAAAAGAGAACTAATACAGTAACATGAATACCAGTCATTGAGCACTTTCTATATCAATAACCCCTTATCAAAAAGCCTTATGAACTTCATTACTAAAAGAACCAAATCTCAAAATTATTTTCTCTAATTTTTAATGATGAAATAAAGTGTAATAAAAAAAAAAACAGACACATTGGAATAGGATGCAACAAACTGAAGGAGAAGCACATCATACAGATACGGATACAGACACCCACTCATTCACACACTCAGGAATCCCTGAAAGCCATGAAACTGGAAGCTATAATATATAGCAGAATATGAAAATTACCTGTAGAGTAAAAATAGAAAGAGATTTAAAAATTAAAATTAAAACTTTTAGTTAAAAGTTAAAGTTTTAAAAGAGACAGAGAAAAAAGAAAACAGCATGCCATTATGAAACAAGGACCCCCAAAGATGCCCCTGAGTGTATTTTCTGTTGGCCATCTCCTGCTGGGCAGGGGTGCCTATCCTTGTTCTTTGTCCAGTGAGCTTCCCTTGGAGAAAACCAAGTTTTTATTTGCAAGTGGTAATAAATTGGAGACAGCTTCCCAGTTAGGGATGGGGACATGTGTCCACTTCCTTCAGCTGTAGGACCCCAATTGGGTCCAGACGTGTGCAGGCCCTGTGCATGCTGCCGCAAGTCCCTGAGAGTGCATCCATCCATCACTCCTGTTGTGTCTGAGAGGCCTCGTCTCCTTAGCATCCTGCACCCTCTCTGGCTCTTACCTTCTTTCTGCCTTGATCCACAATTGGGGGAATTTTATGGAGACATACAATTTAGGGCTGCGTGTTCCAAATATTCTCTAATTTTGCAAGAAACTAAATGGTTCTGAAAGTCTATATATTCAGAGCCAATATTTACCACCGCTTTCCCTAAGCCTCTGCTCTTCTCTTCTGTCTACTGTGCTTCTGTATTCAGCGGCTGCTTCATCACCTGCTGCCACACAAATCACAGAATTGGAATTTATAAAAAAAAGTATAGAATTATTATGTACCTGGATGATTTTCCATGTTCAATTTCTTAGGGGCTATGAAAATTGTTATGTTCCTTACATCAAAGGCTGCTCTGCCATTTCCCATGAGAACCATCCTTTCTACCATTTGTCCAAGGCGTTGTCTCTCCAGTGGCCATCTTGCTCCCTTGCCTGGACTGACCTCCAACTGTTCCCCACCCAGGTTCTTTGTGTTTGTGACCTGCCCGCTCTTTACCCATCTGTTCTCTTCATCTCTGCAAATCTGTGGATACCTTTGAGTGTCCTTTATCTGTCAATGGCTTTTAAGAAGACTTTAAGTTGTTTTTCTAACATTTCTCTAAAATTACTGAATCCCCCCCATTCCTTGTGTCCCCGAAGAATGTTCACCCTACCTACTACATTAATTCTAACCAGTTAATGTCTTGTATGTGATTCTCAAACTGGTCAAGTTAACAATGAAGATTAGCCATCACAGTCACTGCTATAATGCACTTCAACTTTTGAAAACGGTCTCCATGCAAGGAACCAAAACCCCTGAACAAAGAGAAAGCAAGTTTGAATAACTCATCCCCATGATGACAATCAGCAGAACCTGCAGCCCCAAAGATATTAGCAATATTTCCAGGTTCACTTGGTAAAATCCTGTCTACCTTTTTTTCTTTTTTTTGCTTCATCATGATCATATTTAAATCTCTTTAAGTACTATTCTCATCCAAATGCTTCTTCCCAGCTGTGCTGAATTATTAATGGAATGGAATTAAATATAGGGGTTGGAAATGAACTTATTTCCAAATATATTAGACTTCATCTTCCCATCTTGACGTTCTTTATTTCTTAATATTGCTATTTTTCACAAACCCATTTGCTACATATCCTCATCTGTACCTATGCTCTTAGTATCTAGCCAGTTAATGCCTCTTAAATGTTTGAAGTGATATTTTTATCAATTTTTGAGAATTTCACACAACATACGTTGATCATATTCGGTCCCACCTCTTTCCGGACCTCCTTTATCCTCTATACCCACCTCCACTTCATGTCCTCTTTCTTTTATAAGAGGAAAATTTCCCACAGCAACTGTCCTAGGCCTTCAGTTCTTACAATTTTTCTGTCCCCTCTTCTGTGATGGTTCCTGATCCCTAAATGCATGGCTAGGGATTCGATCCCAAGTCAGTTGATCTCTACATTATCACCAAGTGTGGATTTCTCCAATGGTCTCTGTCTTCTCCAAAAAAGAAGCTTCTTTGATGAGGAGTAATAACTATACTTCTTTGTGGGTATAAGGATAAGTATTAAAAATGATACTTCTTATATGTTTTGTTAAGATTTTGTCTTACTCTAATCTTAATGTTAAAATAACCACAAACCAATAAAAATATGGGCTTGATATGACTTATCTTGAAGATACAAGGTCCTAGGTTCAATTCCCAGTACCAACACCAGCACCAGTACCAGCACCAAACCAAAGCCAATCAAACCAATCAACCAAGCAAAAACCCAGAAACTTTCTTCTCAGGGTTGTAGAGGCTCAGATACCATCAGACAGCAAAGGCCAGTGTGCCAACAGACTCAGTAACTGATCTGTTTCGTTAATAACCCTCTCATTGTAGCCTCATGTGATGGCAGAGGTGAAGAAGCCCCGTGAGACTTCACTTGGGGACACTAATCCCACAGTGACTCAATCTGAAATTTTATTACCTCCCAAAGGTGATAGTGACACTGTCACCTTTAGGATTAGGATTTTAACACAAGCTGAAAGTGACACAAACATTCAGTCTTTTCCAGACCATAAGCTATGACAATATTGACCTTTTGTTGTGTTCCTGGATAGTTCCTCGTAAGCGG
>CACVCL010030205.1:0-53679 GCA_902729485.2 Mus minutoides
CCCTCATATATGTTTTTAAAATGATCTCCAAATAAAACTCCAGAACCATTAACACAGTTTGTTAATATTGTTACAGTGTCAGTAACACTCTTCCTGTAGCTTGTTTCTATGAGCCACGGCCTGCTGGGTCATTTCCATTGCTGACCTTAGCCTGCACTCTCCTGCTACACTAAAGCTATAGCCATGCTATCTCATCGCATGCTGGGCTCAGACCACCTGGCTTTAGCATTGTTTTAGGTCTTATTTAGCTTCCCTTCTATTTCCTATATTGGACTAAGAGAACTGAGCCTTTACAGCTGTTTCAGGTCTCACTAAGACACAGGACCCTCGCTGTTTTCAGATTTTTAAGTATGCTCTTGGCTTGTGCTTTTTCCTGGTTGGCTTTAGCCCCAGAAGGCAGGAAAAGAGCTCCTTTCCCTTCATTCCCTCTCATAGGCTCCTGACCTCAGCTAAGGGACAGGCAATGTGACTTTTTCACCTGTTTTAAACAAATAATCAGTTTTCAGTACAAATGTTGTGCCCTGGAACCTTTGAAACTAAAAGTCTCTTTTGGATTCCCCAAACAAATGTCTCAGCCAAGAATGTCAAAGGCCCCTGGTCTTCCTTGACACAGGTCACTCCCTGAGGCCTATAAGCAGAAAACATCCTAGCTGCTGCCTGCATCCAGGCACCACAGGAGACGCAGAATGCTTTTCTCAAAGCAGTTAATAGCTAGCTTATTGATGGAAAGTGTTCATTAAAAAACTTCACACACTGGCACTCACTGTTCCAAAGGATGCTGCAAGGGAAGCTCTGAGAACACCTTTGTCTTATAAATGAGGGAAATGGCTCACAAGAAAAGTGATTTGCTGATGGGCAGGCAGCTTAGAAAGGAAACAACAGAATTTCAAACCAAGAGCTGACTTGGTCAGATTCACTCTCCTTGGTTTTACTGCTGAGAGGGGAGCCTCTAAAAGAGGACCAAGGAATGCTGATCAAATGCTGAATCAGATGATGCAGTCAGTAGGTGACTGGAATGGGCAGGAGATATCCTGGATGGGTAGTGTGTGTGTGTGTGTGTGTGTGTGTGTGTGTGTGTGTGTGTGTGACATGCAAATTAAGATAAAGAGAAAAGAGATGCTTTTTAGGTCATGTACCATGTACTTTGGTTTGCAACTATGATTTCTGATAAAACTAGTACACAAATACTTCACAGTTAAACAAAAGACCATAATTAAGAAAAGAAACAGTGCCGGGCGGTGGTGGCGCACGCCTTTAATCCCAGCACTTGGGAGACAGAGGCAGGCAAATTTCCGAGTTCGAGGACAGCCTGATCTATAGAGTGAGTTCCAGGACAGCCAGGGCTATATAGAGAAACCCTGTCTCAAAAACAAACAAACAAACAAACAAACAAGTTGTATCTTGAGTGTTTTGCAAGTTGTGACAGGGATGCTCACATTCATCTATAGTATGGAACACAGAGCCCCCAATGGAGGAGCTAGAGAAATTACTCAAGGAGTTGAAGGGGTCTACAACCCTTTAGGTGGAAGAACAATATGAACTAAACAGTACCCCCAGAGCTCCTGTCTCTAGATGCATATGTAGCAGAAGATGGCCTAGTCGGCCATCACTGGGAAGAGAGGCCTCTTGGTCTTACAAACTTTATATACAAGGGAATGCCAGGGCCAGGAAGTGGGAGTGAGCAGGCGGGGGATCAGGGCAGGGGGAGGGTATAGGGAACTGTCAGGATAGCATTTGAAATGTAAATAAAGAAAATATCTAATAAAAACAAACAAACAAAAAACAAAACAAGCAAACAAAAAGAAACAGAATAAGTCTTAATTTGATCAAATTAGCAGAAACGGTTTTTTGTTAGTAATATTCTGGATATTTCAAATGGTTAAAAATAGCTGTATAAACATTGTCTATTTTCCCTTTGCATCGCCCTGGCATCAATTCAGTTTATTTAAAAATATTTCTATAAGAAGAAATTGTATTGTCAGTAATCCAGGAGGCCCTGAAGGTCTGAGAATGAGGGAAGTGTTTATGGTACTTAAAGAAACAAGTGCATGATGGGTAAGAGAGACTTTATGCTTTCTGTCATTGGCAAAATCTATCAGAGGCATTCAACATATGTTTCAGAAAATCTGGGGGAATAGAAGATCATTTTATAGAGACAGCAGAACCATTAATCTATAAGCCTTAATTACATAGATGAGAGATTTCCCAAGAAGATGTGTTCCTATCAGAGTTGTGTATGATAGGAGAATGGGTATAATGGAGAACACATTTGTTACCTTGGCAACTCAGAAAAAGGAGAGTGTGTGAGAAAGATTTTGGTATTGCAGATCGAGGCACTTTTCAGAGAATAGACTGTCCTTCTTCCATATCTCAGGTGATAACGTAAGGGGACTGGAAGAGTCCCAAGGGATGGAAACCTACGATTATAAAAATATTTGACTAATGTAATTGAATCCCTCAGTCTGAGTCTCAATAAATACTCTTGACTATTTTCACTCTAAGTTGAATGGGTGAATGCAGTATCCACCAGATGGACAGTCAATGAGACTCAGGCTTCCAATTCTCCTGACAGCAGTCACATATGTGCCTTACTCATCACTCTGATTTTTTCATGCTATCCTGGGCCTCACTTCCACGAGTCCTGCTCTACAGGATAGATAGACCGGACCAACCAGAGAGACTCCCAAGATGCAAGCATGAAAACAAGTTCATGGTTCATGTAAAATGCATAAGGTTCCACCCTGGAAGCAGCTAAAGTTTTGGCAGAAAACAGAAAGCATGCTGAGTGCTTCAAACAAAGATAATTAAGGAGTATCTAGCCAGGTGAGAGCCAGGGTTAATGCTGAAGTTCTCTTGGCACCCAAGGAAGCAGAATTCTTATCCTTAGGATATCAGAGTCCAGGGAAAGCTGAACCTTCAAGAGGGGTTTGCTCACAGGACTACCATTGTCAAATTAAGTGGTTTGTTTTAAAGGCTAGAAGAAGTGAGACGAAAAAGTGCAGAAAAAAAAAATCTCTACCAGCCCTTTCCTTCCATTCTTGATCTCCTACCTGTGAACTTTACCTACCTGGATGAAGCTGATAGTACAAACGGAGCACCTAGCAGATATAATGCAGAGACAGCATCTCCCCTGGGCCCCCAGAAGAGACAGTGGGGATGACGGATGGTCCAGAGCAAGCGATAGCATATAGTGGAGTTGGAGACAAATTTCTAGAGATGGATCAGAGGAGCAAAACTTCTTTGTCTCCATGTGGGCTCTGCTAACGATTTTGTAATTAGACTTGATTTTATTATTTTATTTACTTCTGTAATTCTGATAGGAAAAAGATGAAGTGTAGGGTGTACTTTTATAAATTTGTGATGAGCTGAAATTCTTAATTATAATACATTTAGCCAGCTTTCTTTCTGAGAGCAGAAGCTGGACTGAATTCTAAATAGATTAATTTTCTCAAGTATCTGTTTCTCATTGAGATGATTGAGGAATAGGTCAGGAATAACACTTTCTCACTGAGTATTTGATCCGCAAACAAACTACCACACATAGGGGTGTGTGCAGGCTACTCTGGGCTAAGTAGTAGCTTTGTCCATTGCTGAAATTCATTATTATCCAGGAAGTGCTATACCATCCCTGCTTAAAAGCTGACAAAGAGAAATCAGCTGGCCTTTCAAGCACTGAGACATCTTTGCCCTGTGTGGTCCACATGGGATGTCTGAAGGTCAATCATGATCGTATAATCTTATTGTGTCTTTAGTATTCACACCACAAACATCATCAAAGAAAAAAATAACCTTTGATGCTATCAACCAAAATGCAATAATGATTTTAAGGCATGAGGAACAAATATAAGTAGTTATTTCTGTTTGTGTTGTTTTCCTAAGACAGTGGCTGTAATTCTGATCCACAGGTTACAGAGACTTTGTGCAGGAATTTGATGAATAGCGGAGGTTTGCAGAATTCCTGGAAAACAAAACAAAACAAAATTGGAGAAACTGTTAGAAAGGATTCATTAGAGAAGAAGCTAGAATATTAGAAAGGATGTCGTCAGGATGCCTACTGCCACTCCTGGACAGCGGACATGGTGCCTACGAGACTTCGTCTTGACTCTGTTTAGCCCCATCCTCCATCATTGCTGTAGCTCACTGCATTTGATCATAGCCAGTACTAATGCCTGCACCCTAACTAGAAAGGTATAAGGTCTTGAGGATCTTCCTTCCTTCCTTCCTTCCTTCCTTCCTTCCTTCCTTCCTTGCTTTCTTGCTTTCTTGCTTTCTTATCTATAAGAAAAGATACTTGACTCCTATTTATAATATCTAGAATAACAACAAAGAGATATGTAAATATAAGAAAACTCTATTAAAACATAAGATAAGACAAAGGCCAGCCACTGTAATATAGATGTGTGATAAAGCTTCATAGTGAAAATGAAAGGGGTTTAAGTTACAGTATAAAGCATTTAGACAAACACACATACACTCATACACACGCACACACACATAAATATATATGTATGTATTTTAGGCCATCAAAGGGCAACTTACATGGCTACTGAATTTTGAATATAACTTAATTAGTATCTATGGAGCGCCCTTTCTAGAGGTCATTTAAATTGGAATTCTTATTTAAGAGACTCAAATTCTTGTTCTATGTTATCTGTTTGATAATTCAGTGAATACTTATAATTTGATGGTTGTGTTATTAACTGTGGTGAATATGATAACAGTAAACACAAATACAAAATAAAATGATAAATATAAAAGGGCAGTCAGGAGGATTGCTGAATCATAAACAGTCCTTTTCCTTTTTAACAAAAGCACCCTGAAGATTTGATGACATTGAATACTGTGAATTCCTCGAGTGTCTTAAAAACTTAAGTGTATTTCTCTAAAAATAACCAAAAGAATCTGTTAAATTTTAACACATTCTGATTTAAATTTGCAATAACTTAGTTTCAAAGTGATCTTTTAACACATATATACTATATATATGGTGTATATATACACACTACACACACACACACACACACACACACTCATTCATAGACCTAGAAAGCTCTCAAATTTGGTCTGTGCAGATTTAAAACAGCCTATATGAGTGATGGAAGATCAGTGTAGAGACACAAAAGTGATCAGAGTTCTGAGGAGAGTCAGTGCTCAGCCTGTAAACAATATCTTTATTAATTGTCTTTTCTCTAATTGTATATATGTATATGTATATACATATATTTACATATGTATATATATGTATATATGTACATATGTATATATGAAAACATATATGTAACTGTATGCAAATACATCTGTGACTTTTATGTTCAAATAATTTATGATTGTATGCACCCCCATTTTCTTCTCCAACTCCTCTTGCATCCAATCTTGCCCTTCCTAACTCCTTTCCTTATTTCTTTATAAGCTACTAAGTCTAATTATTGTTGCCTATATGCACAAGAGTGCAGGGTTTTGAGGAAAGGATATGAAACTTAATAGGGAGCACTTCAAAGAAGAACAATTCTCACTCTCCAAGCAGTAATCAATTCTCAGTTGCTCCTCAGGCACCAGCCCAGAGGTCATTTCCTCCATCTATGCATGACTTTTGGCTGGCTTGATATTATGTAGGTCTTGTGTAGATAACCATAACGTGGTATTTATGAATGACAGTCATAATCATCCTGCGTCTAGTGGACAGCAGTTCACAGACGTTCTCTCAACTTCCAGATACCTCCTCACCTGTGGTATTTCCTGAACTGTGGAATAGAGGCAGTTGATAAAGTTGTGAGATGTTTAGGTCTACGGGTATAAACTTAATATTTATTCAAGATGTAATTTGACCATTCAGCAAAGTAACAATAACAGACTCTATACTATGATCAATGAACACCTATCTGTGGCCTTTTGGCCAAAGGTAAGTCCTTCCTGTGGAATAGGTCTCAAATGAACACCTATCTGTGGCCTTTTGGCCTAAGGTAAGTCCTTCCTGTGGAATAGGTCTCAAATCCCACTAGAAGTTTGTTAGATACTCCACAACAGTCATAACACTATTACTCCAGTGAACATAACTTGCCTGGCAGATAGATATTCCAGCATGCAGAGCCCGGCACTGGGTAAGATCACTGATGTGTTTTCTTCCTCAGGTAGCATGTGCAGTACCTTCTGGAGCCATGGAAGCAATCTAGAGGGATGACAGTTTCCTTATATTGTTTTGAGATTTAATTCTCTATGTCCTGCAGTCAAAGTGAGAGATGTTTTTAACAATAGAATCTTACCATATGTAACATGACAACTCTTGGTGTATATTTTTACATTTCGTTAAGTGGCTTTTATATAAATTTCTCAGGTGTTTATTAAGACCTTTACACCTCAATGTGTAGGACTCATAAAAAAGATGAATAACACCATTTCTAGTTTCCAAACACTTTACTCCAGCATTGAGAGATTGACTGACATGAAATTTTTAGTACCAAACAGGGACATTACAGACCATGGCAAACTAGAGAGAGAAGGATTAGTAATACTGTTTGGAAAGGGTTTTGGAAAAGTAATCAGGATTTGGAGAAAACATGAGAAATTTAGTATACATACAGTCTTCAGTTTTTAGATGATGAACTTGGAAAGAGAACAGGGGAAGATTGAGAGGAGGAACAAAAGGTTCACATGGCAGAGGTCTTCGATTCCAGATTGCACTCTTTGGAAAGGGGGACACACTGTTGGCTGCATATGTTGCAATGATTCCACTTTCATTTGTAACCAGAATATTCAGTTTACTCATTACCATCAACTCCAGAGTTGAAACCTTGTAGTCCAGGCCAGCTAAATGACCCCTCTGCTTTTTGCCATGACTGCTTTAGGAACAGATGTATAAAACTCCAGTCAGTGGGTGTAAGGAGGTTGATATTCCCTGAGGGACTTCTGGAAAAGAGAGCCAATACAAGGTCTGTTGTGTGGTGTTTTCCTCCCAATTGAAGCATCCTCTCCAGGAAGGATGCTCATGAGACTTAGGAAGAAAACAACCTTACAAGTCTCAGAGAGCTGAAATTTACTAGGATGCATAGCTCTTGCCCAAACTCATAGACATAGCAAGCAGCTGCCAGAAGAGGAGACTCTATGAAAAGTTGATTTGCCTGCAGGGCCTATAGAGAGGTTTCTAGGATTTCAGCAGTGAGCAAGAAACCTCCTAGCCAGGGGTGAACTTCTCTGTGATGTAATTGCCTTTGAGTCACCCACACTTTTCCACATAACCCAAATTAACTCATTGGTTTGCAAGGCTTGACTTTGATAGAATCATTACTTTGGTCTGTTGTTGGTTATCCATTTACAATGAATAAATGTTTGTGTCATGTCTCCACAGAAAGTCTCACATAGTATAGTGTATGGACATTATCCTGGAGAGGAGTTGTTTGGACAAATGAGCATTAATCTATGTCTTTGTCTGCAGAGAAATCAATGTGAACATTGCCCTGTCCAGGACTTCAGAGGTGGCCAGCTGGGAATTATCTATTTGGATATCTGTAAGGGGAGATGTCATTTATGTGTCCCTTATGGCTCTTCTCTTGACATTCTGACTTGTGATGGCATTGACTTGGAGTCAAAAACTGATCTCTTCTCTGACCCAATACTGACTTCTCCTTCAATGATCTGTAGGAAAAAAAATGCTATGTGCAGGAAGCCTTTTCTTATTAATTAGAATTTCCTTCTTAATCATACTTTCTTTGTGTGTGTGTGTGTGTGTGTGTGTGTGTGTGTGTGTGTATGTTTGTGTGTTTGTGTGTGTGTTTTCAAGATAGCATTTCTCTGTGTAGTCTTGGCTGTCCTGGAACTCACTCTGTAGACCAGGCTGGCCTCAAACTCAGAAATTTGCCTGTCTCTGCCTCCCAAGTGCTGGAATTAAAGGTGTGTGCCACCACCTCCCACCCATACTTTTTCTACTTAGGAATAAGTTTGCTTTCTGAAGTTTTGCTAATATTTATCCAGTTAGTATTTCCAAAATCAGAGGAAGAGATATGTGAGTATGGAAGGTGTTCCAAGAGTTAAATGTGTTCAACACATGTGCTAAAATGGGCTTCTATGGTTCGTTGAGAAATATAATTCTTCTATATGAATATTGAACTCTATACTATACTACTTTTGAAAATGGCATAGCGAGTTACAATAGTAATTTTTTCTAATCATTCTCAATTGAAAAATACAAAGTTTTGGGAAATTCTTCATGAAAAAAACACAACCAGAAACTGTGGTGGGGAGGCTGTTTGCTCACATCTTTATGTCTCAGGAAGCAGAGAAAAGGAGAATGTTGACATTTAGTTGACTTTCTAAATTTTTTCTCTCATCAGTCTAGGATCTAACCCACGGGGTGCTGACAACCCCATTCAATGCAGTTTCTTCCAAGTTAATTCTGTCTGGCAACACTCTTACAGCCATGCATAAGGGTATGCTTTAATAATGCCATTGTTATTTCTTAATCCCATTAAATTGATAATAAAAACTAATTATCACAATGAGATAGCTTAGCTTTTTTTCCAAATATTTCTATGGGTATATGTAATATCCCATATTTGTATCCCCATCTTGGAATAGTACAGATTGTATATACTTATTAAAATATATATAATATATAAAATATATATTTATAATATACATATATATAATTTCAGATTAGAAAAGTATTCATTAAACTCTTGTTTTTAGGTAAATTTAAATGTTGATAAAATTTAAAGCTTGACTTATAAAATTGATGTAATGAATTCTGGTATATCTTCTTGTCAGATTTGGCAATTCTTTACACTTCTTTCATCTGTAGCATTTTGTAACTGTTTCCCTTACTTAGTACAGATAAGGCAATTTGACTACTAAATAAGGTTGCATTCCACCACTCTAATAAAAATGCCGATGCTGACAAAATAATAATGATCACTAAAAAGAATGGAACCTTTTTTTTTTTTATGTCAGGAATAGTTGCAAGTGCTTTTATGTAGTCTTCGTCCTAAAAAAAAAATTCCTTAATGGGCGCACATTAACATAACTCTTCGTTTAAAAATAGAAAGGAAACAACATAAGCCTGGGTGGTAAAAAGCAAGAAACTGCTCGTATAAAAACCTTATAAAAACCTTAACCCTTTGCCAGAAGTGAAAGCAGATTATTCACTTATTGAGTCAGGGCAGTTCATGGCTCACTGTGCAGGAAACAGCGGGAACAGCAGCAGCCTGGTTGGTGGTTCTATCCCACGTGGTCCTATGTCCCATAGGGCAGTTTGGCGACCTAGAGCTCAAGGAGCAAACACACTTGCAATGAGCAGTCAGCAGTGCCATAATAGTCACAACTGAATTTCTTGTCTATATGTCCACTACAGAAGTATCGCTGAGCCAGCGTAATTTGCAGCACTGACCAAGTGTGAGCAGATCTGCTTGGAGGTTCTGCAGTTTGCTTTTCCTGCTTGATATATAGTCAGGCGAGCAGATCCACAGGAGTGACTTATATATGATTACTTGTGTCTCATTTAAAAATTTACTATAAATTTTTTGACTCACTGCATCATTTAGGCTTTTTCTGGCACTTATACAGGTTTTAAAAAGTGAAATAAAGCTATCATAAACACCTGTCAGCAGACTGGGAAGTATTTGAATGACTCCCTTAAACTGTCTGTATAATGTTTTTATTTGTACATTAATTAATAAAAAAGTAATTTTTATTAAAAAAAAAAAACCTAAAAGCTGTAACCAAAGGATTTGACCACATTCTGATTATTTACTTCAGGTAAATGCTTGAACTTGAGTTATGACATGAAAGAGGCAGTATATTTCAAGTGGAGCTTCACCGTGTCACCAAGTCCCAGTCCTGGAATGTTGGTGGGCAGGTGAGTCTTTCTGCAGTATTTTCTATGCTAAGTTGTCCTGTTTTATGTCATGCTGTGTGCAGTGTTTCTTTCTTTCTTCTAATGGGGATGTAAATTGAGAAGAAAGTTAACAATCTGATATTGAGCATATAAATCTACTCAAAAATATTTTAATGGAACTTATTACGAGGTACGAGGGGTCAATTGAATCCAGACCCTCACATATGCCAGAGAAGCAGTCTACCACTGACTTACATCCATACTCCCACTTTAGTGACATTTTTGTATGTCTTGAGATGATTCTTTCCTTGCCTACGAAAAAAGTCATCTTGTTAGAAAGCCACATTTATTTCCTTATCTCCTTTGTCCCTTCTAAGAGCAGATCTTTGATGAAATAAAGTTAATATTTTATAACAAAATAAAAAGTGTCTTTTATTCTTTCTATGTGACATAAATTACACGCAGTGAACCTGTATGTGACCCAGTGTAACATATGCTCTACAACTCCTGTATTCTCATTTTTTTCGAAGTGGAAGTGGTAAAAATGGGGACACGAGACTGGCCTGTTAATCCTAACGTTTATACCCAGGTCTTTTTTTGTTTGTTTTTTGTTTTTTGTTTTTTTTTTTGAGACAGGGTTTCTCTGTATAGCCCTGGCTGTCCTAGAACTCACTTTGTAGATCAGGCTGGCATCGAACTCAGAAATCCGCCTGCCTCTGCCTCCCGAGAGCTGGGATTAAAGGCGTGTGCCACCACCTCCTGGTTTATACCCAGGTCTTGTTGGCCATGTTCACTGCACTTTATTCATCTCCCCTCTTGGTCCAGGCTCTTTTCCTGAAACTGTAGTGTGGGTCAGACTTTTAGGATTTGCCTGCCTGTGCCTTAGCTGGGCTTTTATTTGAATTTGTGTTCTTATATAGCTTTACCCAGGATCATTTGCTTCTGTCCAAAGTGCTCTGTAAATGCTGGCTTTTGATAATTCATCCCTGTGAAAAGCTTTCTCTGCATGCTGCATGCACGGTTTTTATGATCTCATTCTTACTGCTATTATTGTTCTGTTGGGTTTGAATCTCCCATGGTCCATGGTGGACAGAGAAGGTCAAAGGAGTCATGTGACTAACTAATCTGTCTTTTTAGTAGATGGCAAGCTGTGTTGCTCTGATTTTATTATGTATTTAAAATGGTGTTGGCTGTATATGTTTCCAGGGTTGATCATTTGCTGTTGAATAATCAGTTCCTGTGGTCTTCCCTGGTAGATATTATTTCTCCTGCTCTCAGCATTCCTTTGTTATCTGTAGCTCTTTGTGTCAGGTTGAAGCCACCTGGCGACATTTCTTCAGTTCATATTAGCATATATATCATTGCCCTTGTTCACTCCATGTTTAGGTAGCTGTGTTAGTAAGACTTTATGGTTATAACTTTTGACATTCTTAGGAGATGAAGTTCCTGTTCCTCTGGTTCTTACAAGCTTACCACCTGCTTTTCTACAATTTTACAGACTGAACACTTGTATTTACGTATTTAGAAACACACACACACACACACACACACACACACACACACACACACTGAAGAAGAAAAAGGGCTCCACCACTTTTATTTTTCCTTTCAGCTTTTTATAGCTTTTCAGACAAAAGTTCTCTATGCAAGAAAAAAATTACCTCACAGATTAAATGTTATACAGCATGACGTGGATAATAAGTTCAGAGTAGTTGGTTTATCGGTGTCTAATTCTATAAACTTATTATAAGTTCAAAGCAATAGTTGTATTTATTCATGGCCTTGCTAGGTCATAGTGCACACCTGTGGTCTCATCCTTGGACCTGACCTAGAAATTGTTTTCCTTGATTGTAAATGTGTCCCAAGCCTATTTCTCTTTCGAGTGAAATTTACATGCTTGTAATGCATGAAATCTCACTGTGATCCTTCTCATGCATCCCTTACTTACTATTCTATGAGGAGGGAGCACATTTTTCTTGATTCTACCTTCAGTATATCTTTCTGGCAAAATAGCTAAAAAACTGTCTCTTTAGAATTTTTATAAATTATTTTAACGTTCTAAAATTTATTTGAACCAATCAGGAGTTCTATAAAATCATTAATTCATCTGTAGCTTCCTAATGGTGTCCCTACTCTTCTTTCAAATTCTGTCCCCTACGACTCTAGCATTGTAGCTGTAGTTGTCCCCAAGCTTTTTGTTGTTGTTTATTTAAATGAGTACCTGCCCATAATTTCTCTATCATTGAAAAACTTTTGCTCTCATCAGACTGTATCGTGTATAATGAAACAGGTATGTTACATAACAATAAGGTTGAATGTTAAAGCTTGAAACAGAAAGAAAGTCATCATAAAGGGTTTCAAGGCCTTTCTAAACATGAATCAGAGTAGTACTATCAAGTGATATACAATAGCTATTTGATTGAGTTGCAAGATAATGAAATTTAAACTCTGTAATTATGGATGATTTTATATACTTGTCATATTTCCTTGTGATATAATTGGTATATATATATATATATATATATATATATATATATATATATATATATATATATATATAATTGGTGAAAATAAGAAATCCTATAGAGAGTAGTACAATGAGACAAATTCTCCAGGGGAAAGCAATATGACTGTATAGAATAAGAGAAATAAACAACAGTCTAATTAGAGAACTACAGACCTAATGAATACTGCTAAAAGAACATCAATTTTTATTCACACACATACATACACACATACTTGCACATATACAAATACACACACAAATATACATACACACATATACACACAATTAAGGCTTGCTTTCTAAGTTTGTGGGTAAGCATGTGGTGTTTATGTTTTAATGGCTATATGTAGGGAGCCATTCAACCACTCCTTAAAGATGGCATTGACCGACTCAGCTGTACTGGCATAAACAACTCTTAATTGGCATTAGGCAGTGTTGGCTGTTGTTTGATCTTGTGCCCGACCACCTGGTGTACCACCTGGTGTAGAGTCACGCAGCCCAAGACCACCTGGGGTAGAGTCACGAGCCCAGGACAGGGTATAAATAGGCTGCTCGAGGTGGGGCCATTTGCCATTTGCCATTTCCCATCAGGCGCTGCTAAGTTGTAAGTGCATCAAGTTCCTGAGTAAACCACCTAGAGAAGAAGCCTGGTTGTCTAGTGTCTTATTCCCGCTGGACGAGGTAGGCGCGCACAGCTATATGTATACAATTTAGTTAATTGTATAGGATAGGAAAATATTTTTCTTACCTTAGTGTCTGAAATAAAATTTTACATTGATTTAAAATTCACTGACCTTAATAAACATGCTATTAGTTCATGTTAACACAAAAAATTGAATATAAGCTATGCAATACACTCCAAGTGTTGTATAACCATTTTATCCTTTCAAGAGGTACCCCTCCTAGTGCTTCTAGTGTTTGACCCCAACAGGAGCTAGGTCTAGAAAGGTAACAAAGCTCCCTTTCTAGAATTTTCCTCCTTGCCTCTCTGTGAACATCCCTGTTTCCTGCATCTCCCACCTTCTTTATTTTCCATGCTCTCAGCTTTGCTAAGACTTGCATTCTCAGGGGCTAATTTCGACAGAATGTAGTGGACTAGGGTTTTGAGAGCTTGTATATCTGAAAATGCCTTTTTCCTTTCCTCAACCCTAATTGATAATCTGACTGAGTATACGTTTCTGGGCTAAAGTTCTCTTGACTTTAGAGTCTGGAAGCTTTGTGCTACTTGGATCCCCAAATTGCTATGGACAAGTCTGACAAAGTATGGTGTCTGTGCTTTATCAAGAAACTTATGTGATCTTTCATTGCTCAAAAGCTCCCTCCCCCCTCTGGAATTTCATCTTCTGATGCTTTTCTGTATAAAGTTTTTCTTGGAAGTTTCTTTCAACGTGTATGTTCATACACAGGTCTTGAAAAGCTGTTGTTTTGTGATTTATTTTAGAGTGTTTAGCCCGACAATTCTCTTTTCTCAGGCTAAAAGTCTTACTTGAAACTAAGCACCATTAACTGCCCTCCATTTTCTTCTGTCACTTTACTTTTACCTCATTTGAAAAGCATTTTTTAGAGATTTTTAAAACTTTTGAAACTAGATTCTGTAATAATCTTTTTAAAACCCAGGAACTCTTATTTTCTGGATGCTTCTTTTAAAATAACATCTACATGAAGTTAATAAGATAGATGTTATTGTGATTATAGATGTTAGTGTTGTGATTTTAATATTACAGTTAATTATAATAGATGTATTTATAGTTTTCTGTGTGCATATGGAAACATATGCATATACAGAATTTTAACTTAGGTCTAACTATATAATAGGTAAATATGCATGGTATAGTGTGATCAAAGATGTATTTTGCTTCTAATATTAGTCTCTGTTAACTCTGACTGGTTTGTTTTAAAATCTAGGTATTATGTCAGGTGTCAGATGATTCTTCACTGCCATTTCTTGCTGAAGAGGGAAATTCTAAATTCGACTGTGCTCTGTCTGGCAAGAGTAAGGTATGCTTGCATCCAGGTTTCTCTGATGAGTCGGGGAGTGGCCGTCTCATTACAGGCTCTGCAGTAGTCAACACTGGCTGACCTTTTCTCATAGTCTGCTTCTCCTAAGAGGACATCATTAATCTCACACCAGAGGTATACACCAGATTTCTAGGAGCCTCAGGGGCTCAACGCTTCATCTGTCATCTCTTCTTCAACTTCCTTATTGCTGGTACTGTAGCTTCTTTTCTGTCTTAGCTCATAGCTCATATTCTCAGCCTAGAGACAGTGTAGCCTCAGTGGAGAGTAATGGCTTCCATCTCAGAGTTGAAAAGAATTACGTGGCTATTTCAAATGAGCCAAGAGTTTAACTACATCCCATAAAGCTGTGTAGACAACCCTTCTGTTTTGAAATTGCACAGTATTTCCTTTTTCTGGAAAACTCTATATCTTGTGCTTCTTGTACCACTGCCTGATTCTTGATATTTGACAAGGCACAGAAATGGGCATTTTCTAACTCTTGGTTCCAAACACTTTAGCTCTTATAACATCTCACCTGCTTTGCATAGTCAGTTAATTATGTAGTATGACCTCACAAAGTTGTTTCTTGCTTGTTTTTGCCTCTGTGTGTGTGTGTGTGTGTGTGTGTGTGTGTGTGTGTATGTGTGCATACATGATTTAGTTTTAATTTCCTTGGCATTCCAGGGTGATGTGTCATTAATTCCTTCATTGTAACTTTAACAGAATTTAAGGGAAGGTAAGTGATAAATGCTTATATTCAGACCACTGTTTCCTCAGACAAGCTTAGTTTCTAACAGATTATTAAAACTAGGGAACTTTCCAGGTCTACTGTAAAATAGAAAGATTCAAGTACTTCTCATTAGGAGGGTGAGAGTTTTGCTTCACTATTCTCAGACTAACCTGCATTTATTAATTGATAATAAGAATTAAAAGAAATCTTTCTTTGATAATAGACAGTTATATGTGGCTGTTCACTAAACTACTATGACTCTCATCAAAAGCTAACTGAAAAAAATCTTTCAGTGTGTTTAGAGTCAAATGCAGTAGAAGCTCAGGCCGAGAGGGTAGAGTCCTAGACTGTGTCTCAAGTACACCTTCTTAGAACTTCTGACATACTTGCCTTTAAGATCATTCACAGACTTTAACTTGGGAGGGAACTTCATTAATATTTGTTTTATAACTTCATGGAAAAAATCCCTCAAATTTATTTACTTTTACTCCATAGATAGTTGTTAGAAATTATTTCATTGTAATTTTGCACTCCCACAAAATCATTTTTTCTTCATTTTGTAAGTATGTACCTTAAAGATGATTTTAATGGTGAATTTTACTGGAACTAATTTGTGTTATCTTTATTAGAAATTATTAGTGAATAAAAAGAAAAGGAAACACTTCATAAATATTAATGTTAGGAAGATCCTTGAACATTTCATAAATATTCAGATGTGAAAACAATCCCAGAGTCATTAAAATATGATAATTTATGTATATATTAACCACCCTATGTGAATGATTAGTTCTGCCATCAAACAAGAGTGGCATATTATCATCTTATCCTTCCTATTAAGTAATGGCAGTGGTCACTTTTATAAATCTGAAAAATAACTTTCAAGTACTTCAAATAACAGAAATTTCTTATTAATATATCTTCATATTCTAATTGTTCTTCAATTGTGTGTATATTTGTACATTGTGTTTGTGTTTGTGTATGCACATTTGTGCACTGGTGCACATGAGTATTTGTACATGTAGAGGCAAAAGGTTGTAGAACTGGTCTGCAATTTGCAACTAGGCTGTGTCTGCCTCCCTTGCACTGTGATCACACAGTCATTTACCACACCAAGTTTTTTATGTGCCACCTGGATTGAACTCAGGTCATCATCCTCAAAGACAAGCAATGGCTGAGCTAGTTCATTAGACCTGTGCCTTTCAAAGTGTATCATTTGTAAATGTAAGTACCTTATATTTGAGCCTTTCTTTCTTTCTCTCTGTCTGTCTCTTATTTTTCTTTCTTGCTTTCATTTTGGTTGTTTGTTTTGAAGCAACTTCTAATAACTGACAGACTAGGTTGGTTCTTGAACACACTTTGTATGCAGGCTGGTCTTGAACTTTCAGTTATCCTCCTGCCTCAGCCTTCTTAATACTGAGGTTACAAGTGTGCATGTTAATGCTTTGCTTTTTATGTACTTCTTATAGGAACAGACAAACCTCATCACACCGCTGCATCTCTTTCTTGAAATGTGACTAGGGAATCTAGTCTTTATCCTTTCAAGGGCAATATCTTTTTTTTAAGTTTTTTTTCCCAATTTTTTATTAGGTATTGTTTTTTTTTTTTTTTTCATTTTTCTCCTGAAAGTCCCCCATACGCTCCACCCTCCACTCCCCTACCCACCCACTCCCACTTCTTGGCCCTGGTGTTCCCCTGTACTGGGGCATATAAAATTTGCAAGACCTAGGGGCCTCTCTTCCCAATGATGGCCAACTAGGCCATCTTCTGCTACATATGCAGCTAGAAACATGAGCTCTGAGGGTTCTGGTTAGTTCATATTGTTGTTCCACCTATAGGGTTGCAGACCCCTTTAGCTCCTTGGGTACATTCTCTAGCTCCTCCATTGGGGGCCCTGTGTTCCATCCTATAGATGATTGTGATCATCTACTTCTGTGTTTGCCAGGCACTGGTACAGCCTCACACGAGACAGCTATATCAGGTCCTTTCAGCAAAATCTTGCTGGCATATGCAATAGTGTCTGCGTTTGGTGGATGATTATGGGATGGATCCCCGGATGCAGGAGTCTCTGGCTGGTCCATCCTTAAATATCAGCTCCAAACTTTGTCTCTGTAACTCTTTCCATGGGTGTTTTGTTCCCAATTCTAAGAAGGGGCGAAGTGTCCACATTTTGGTTTTCATTCATTTTGAGTTTCATGTGTTTTGCAAATTGTATCTTGAGTATTTAACTTTCTGGGCTAAGTCTCTAGCTCCTCCCTTGGGAACACTGTGTTCCATCTAATAGCTGACTGTGAGCATCCACTTCTGTGTTTGCCAGGCACTGGTATAGCCTCCCACGAGACAGCTATATCAGGGCCCTTTCAGCAAAATCTTGCTGGCATATGCAATAGTGTCTGAGTTTGGTGGCTGATTATGGGATGGATCCCCAGCTGCAGCAGTCACTGGTTGGTCCATCCTTTTGTTTCAGCTCCACACTTGATCTCTGTAACTCCTTTAATGTGTGCTTTGTTCTTAATTCTAGGAAGGTGTGAAGTGTCCACACTTTGATCTTCATTCTTCTTGAGTTTCATGTGTTTAGCAAACTGTATCTTGGTAGTCTAGGTTTCTGGGCTAATATCCACTTATCATTGAGTACATGTTATGTGAGTTCTTTTGTGATTAGGTTACCTCACTCAGGATGATACCCTCCAGATCCATTCATCTGCCTAGGAATTTCATAAATTCATTGTTTTTAATAGCTGTGTTGTACTCCATTGTGTAAATGTACCAAATTTTCTGTATCCATTCCTCTGTTGAGGGATATCTGGGTTCTTTCCAATTTTTGGCTATTATAAATAAGGCTGCTATGAACATAGTGGAGCATGTGTCCTTATTACCAGCTGGAACACCTTCTGGATATATGCCAAGGAGAGGTATTGCACTATCCCCGGTAGTACTATGTCCAATTTTCTCAGGAAACTTCAGACTGATTTTAAGAGTGGTTATACAAGCTTGCAATCTCACCAATAATGGAGGAGCATTCCTCTTTCTCCACATCCTCACCAGCATCTTCTGTTACCTGAATTTTTTATCTTAGCCATTGTGACTGGTGTGAGGTGGAATCTCAGGGTTGTTTTGATTTTCATTTTCATGATGATTAAGGATGTTGAACATTTTTTTAGGTGCTTCTCAGCCATTCGGTATTCCTCACTTGAGAATTCTTACTTTAGCTCTGTGCCCATTTTTTAATGGGGTTATTTCATTTTCTGGAGTCCACTTTCTTGGGTTCTTTATATGTATCGGATATTAGTCCCCTATCTGATTTAGGATTGGTAAAGATCCTTTCCCAATCTGTTGCTGTCCTTTTTGTCTTATTGACAGTGCCTTTTGCCTTACAGAAGCTTTGCAATTTTAAGAAGTCCCATTTGTTAATTCTTGATCTTTCAGCACAAGCCATTGATGTTCTATTCAGGAATTTTTCCCCAGTGCCCATATCTTCCAGGCTTTTCCCCACTTTCTCCTCTATAAATTTCAGTGTCTCTGGTTTTATGTGGAGGTCTTTTATCCACTAAGACTTGAGCTTTCTACAAGGAGATAAGAATGGATCAATTCACATTCTTCTGCACGATAACTGCCAGTTGTGCTAGCACCATTTGTTGAAAATGCTGTGTTTTTTCCACTGGATGGTTTTAGCTCCCTTGTCAAAGATCCTGTGACCATAGGTGTGTGGATTCATTTCTGGGTCTTCAATTCTATTTCATTGATCTACCTTTCTGTTGCTGTACCAGTACCACGCAGTTTTTATAACGATTGCTCTGTAGTACAGCTTGAGGTCAGGCATGGTGATTCCACCAGAGGTTCTTTTATTGTTGAGGATAGTTTTTGCTATCCTAGGTTTTTTTGTTATTCCAGATGAATTTGCAGATTGCCCTTTCTAACTCAGTGAAGAATTGAGTTGGAGTTTTGATGGGGATTGCATTGAATACGTAGATTTTTTTTCTGCAGGATTGCCATTTTTACTATATTAGTCCTGCCAATCCATGATCATGGGAGATCTTTCCATTTTCTGAGATCTTCTTCAATTTCTTTCTTCAGAGACTTGAAGTTCTTGTCATATAGACCTTTCACTTCCTTAGTTAGAGTCACACCAACATATTTTATATTATTTGTAACTATTGTAAGGGTATTGTTTCCCTAATGTCTTTCTCAACCTGTTTATCCTTTGTATAGAGAAAGGCCATTGATTTGTTTGAGTTAATTTTATATCCAGCTATCCACTGAAGCTGTTTATCAGGTTTAGGAGTTCTCTGGTGGAATTTTAGGGTCACTTATATATATTATCATATCATCTGCTAATAGTGAAAATTTGACTTCTTCCTTTCAAATTTGTAACCTCTTGACCTCCTTTTGCTCTCAAATTGCTCTGGCTAGGACTTCAAGTACTATATTTAATAGGTAGGGGAAAGTGGGCAGCCTTGTCTAGTCCATGATTTTAGTGGGATTGCTTCCAGCTTCTCTCCATTTACTTTGATGTTGGCTACTGGTTTGCTGTAGATTGCTTTTTATTATGTTTAGGTATGGGCCTTGAATTATGATCTTTCTAAGACTTTTATCATGAATAGGTGTTGGATCTTGTCAAATGTTTTCTCAGCATCTAAGGAGATGATCATGTGATTTTTGTCTTTGAGTTTGTTTATATAGTGGATTACTTTGATGGATCTCCATATATTAAACCATCCCTGCATCCCTGGGATGAAGCCTACTTGGTCATAATGGATGATTGTTTTGATGTGTTCTTGGATTCGGTTACCAAGAATTTTATTGAGTATTTCTGCATCGATATTCATAAGGGAAATTGGTCTGAAGTTCTCTATCTTTGTTGGGTCTTTATGTGGTTTAGGTATCAGAGTAATGTGGCTTCGTAGAATGAATTGGGTAGAGTACCTTCTGTTTCTATTTTGTGGAATAGTTTGAGAAGAACTGGGATTAGGTCTTCTTTGAAAGTCTAATAGAATTCTGCACTAAAACCATCTGGTCCTGGGCTTCTTTTGGTTGGGAGACTATTAATGGCTGCTTCTATTTCTTTAGGGGATATAGGACTGTTTAGTTCATTAATCTGATCCTGATTTAACTTTGGTACCTGGTATCTGATTAGAAATTCATCCATTTCATCAAGGTTTTCTAGTTTTGTTGAGTATAGCCTTTTTAGAAGGATCTGATGGTGTTTTGGATTTCCCCAATATCTGTTGCTTTGTCTCCCTTTTCATTTCTGATTTTGTTAATTAGGATGCTTTCCCTGCGCCCTCTAGTGAGTCTGGCTAAGGGTTTATCTATCTTGTTGACTTTCTTAAAGAACCAGCTCCTGGTTTGGTTGTTTTTTTGAATAGTTCTTTTTGTTTCCACTTGTTTGATTTTGCCCCTGAATTTGATTATTTCCTGCAGCCTACTCCTCTTGGGTGAATTTGCTTCCTTTAGTTTTAGAGCTTCTAGGTGTTCTGTCAAATGCTAGTGTATGCCCTCTCTAGTTTCTTTTTGGAGGCACTCAGAGCTATGAGTTTTCCTCTTTGGAATGCTTTCATTGTATCCCATAAGTTTAGGTATGTTGTGGCTTCATTTTATTAAACTTTAAAAAGTCTTTAATTTCTTTTTTATTTCTTCCTTGACCAAGGTGTCATTGAGGAGAGTGTTGTTCAGTTTCCACCTGAATGTTGGTTTTGTATTATTTATATTGTTTTTGAAGATCAGCCTTAGTCCATGGTGATCAAATAGGATGCATGGGGCAATTTCAATATTTTTGTATCTGTTGAGGCCTGCTTTGTGACAAATTATAAGGTCAGTTTTGGAGAAGGTACCATGAGGTGCTGGGAAGAAGGTATATCCTTTAGGTTTAGGATAAAATATTCTGAAGATATCTGTTAAATCCATTTGTTTCATAATTTCTGTTAGTTTCACTGTGTCTCTGTTTAGTTTCTGTTTCCAGGATCTGTGCATTAATGAGAGTGGGTGTTGATGTCTCCCACTATTATTGTGTGAGGTGCAATGTGTGCTATGAGCTTTACTAAAGTTTCTTTTATGGATGTGGCTACCCTTGCATTTGAAGCATAGATATTTAGAATTGAGAGTTCCTCTTGTAAGATTTTACCTTTGTTGAGTTAGAAGTGCCCCTCCTTGTCTTTTTTGAGTTGGAAGTCAATTTTATTTGATATTAGAACTGCTACTCAGCTAGTTTCTTTGGGCCACTTGCTTGGAAAATTGTTTTCCAGTCTTTCACTCTGAGGTAGTGTCTGTCTTTTTCCCTGAGATGGGTTTCCTGTAAGCAGCAAAATGTTGGGTCCTGTTTTTGTAGCCAGTCTGTTAGTCTATGTCTTTTTATTCAGGAATTGAGTTTATTGATATTAAGAAAAATTAAAGAAAAGTAAATTGTTGCTTCCTGTTTTATTTGTTGTTAAAGTTGGGGTTCTGTTTTTGTGGCTGTCTTCTTTTAGGTTTGTTGAAGGGTTACTTTCTTGCTTTTTCTAGGGTGTATTTTCTCTCCTTGTATTGTGTTTTTCCATTATTCTGCTTTGAAGGGCTGGTTTCATAGAAAGATATTGTGTGAATTTGGTTTTGTCATGGAATACTTTGGTTTCTTCATTTATGGTAATTGAGAGTTTTGCTGGGTATAGTAGCCTGGGCTGGCATTTTTGTTCTTTCAGGGTCTGTATAACATCTGTCCAGGATCTTCTGTCTTTCATAGTCTCTGGTGAGACGTCTGGAGTAATTCTAATAGGCCTGCCTTTATATGTTACTTGACCCTTTCTCCTTACTGATTTTAATATTCTGCCTTAATTTAGTGCATTTGTTGTTCCGATTATTATGTATCGGGAGCAATTTCTTTTCTGGTCCTGTCTATTTGGAGTTCTGTAGGCTTATTGTATGTTTATGGGCATGTTTAGGTATGTGAAGTTTTCTTCTATAATTTTGTTGAAGATATTTGCTGGCCCTTTAAGTTGAAAATCCTCATTCTCATCTACTCCTATTATCAGTAGGTTTAGTCTTCTCATTGTGTCCTGAATTTCTTGGATGTTTTGAGTTAAGATGTTTTTGCATTTTGCATGTTCTTTTGTTGTTGTGCCCATGTTTTCTTATGAATCTTGTGCACCTGAGTTTCTCTCTTCCATCTCTTGTATTCTGTTGCTGATGCTCACATCTATGGTTCCTGATTTTTTTTTCCCCTAGGGTTCCTATTTCCAGAGTTGTCTCATTTGGGGTTTTCTTTATTGTTTCTACTTCCCTTTTAGGTCTTGGATGGCTTTGTTCAATTCCATCACCTGTTTGGTTGTGTTTTGCTGTAATTCTTTAAGGTATTTTGTGTTTCCTCTTTAAGCACTTCTATCTGTTTAGCAGTGTTTTCCTGTATTTTCTTCTTAAAGTCCTCTATCATCATCATGTGAAGTGACTTTAGATCCATTTCTTCCTTTTCTGGTGTGATGGTGTATCCAGGACTTGCTATGGTGGGCGAGTTTGGTTCTGCTGATGCCAAGTAACCTTCGTTTCTGTTGCTTCTGTTCTTATGCTTGCCTCCTGCCATCTGATTATCTCAAGTGCTTGCTGTCTTCAATATATCTGATTGGAGTCTCTCCTTCCCATAATCCCAGTTGATTCAGGACTCCTCAGAGTCCAGCTTTCTCTGTGATCCTTTGATTGTGGGCTCCTGTGTACCTGAGATTCTGGGTGTGTCAGTGTTCTTGGCAGTTGAGTTCCTCTTAGACCCTGAAATACTGGTGTGACCCAGCTCCTGTTCTCCTGGGATCCTGTTGTTCTAGGATCCTGTTGTCCTAAGATCCTGGATGTGTTACAGTGACTGAAAGTGGTGTCTCCTTTGAGGACAGAGGATCTGTCTTGTCTTTTTGAAACCAAGGTAAAAACAGAACTGATCAAAAGAAACCTGAGCCTCTGGTCAGGATGGACTCTGGTGTCCTTGTTCCTGCTGTCACTGGCCCATAACAATTGGATTGGAACTGATGTTTTGTTCCACTCACCAGTGGTCCTAAGATCGCGTGGAGAGTCCTCTAGGGACCTCAGGGGTATCTGCAGACTCCAAGTCCAAGGTGACCTGGTGCTGGTGCCGACTGCAAGTAAGGGACTTGTGCCCCTGCTCAGGCTGGTTTTCTGCTTCCCTAATGCTGTCTCAGGTCCCACGCGATTGGATTGGAACAGAAGTTGTGTTCCACTCACCAGTGGTCCTAAGATTGCATGGAGAGTCCTCTAGGGACTGAGGGGGTATCCGCCAACTCCATGCCCAAGGTGACCTGGTACTGGCGCCTACCAGAAAAAAGGGCAAGGGCAATATCTTTATAAATTCAGATTTTTTTTATAATACTAAGCTGAGTACTTTGGAGGCATCTGGAAAGTGCTCATAGTTCACAATCCTTTTGGAATTTTGGGATTTTTCCCATAATTTTTATGTATTTCTACTACATCTAATTTCATGACACTTCTATTTTAGTAACTCATCTTTATTAACTTTTCAATTTAGTTTTGATAAGAACAGCTAATTTCAGTACTTCTATTTATTCAACTCATGTTCTAATTAAAATAATGTGTATAATGGCATAAGCTTGTTTGCCTGAAAACATAACTGATTTCAAAATTGGGGGAAGCAGAACATTCCCAAGAGAGTGTACCTGGATGTTTTCTAGTTTGTAGTCTGGCACTGTGATTGTCTGTTGCATTTAGTGAGGACTTTGGAAACATTGTTGGGGCTGATGAGTCTGATGTGCAGTGGTCTTTAAGGTGCTCTCTTGTCTTACCAGGACTCTGAGCTTCTTTTCATAGCAGCCTTATTCATAATAGCCAGAAACTGGAAAGAACCCAGATGTCCCTCAACAGAGGAATGGATACAAAAAATTTGGTATATTTACACAATGGAGTACTACTCAGCTATTAAAAACAATAAATATATGAAATTCCTAGGCAAATGGATGGATCTGGAGGCCATCATCCTGAGTGAAGTAACCCATTCACANCCAAACATAGACACTATAGCATATGCCAGCAAGATGGTGCTGAAAGGGCCAGGATATAGCTGTCTCATGGGAGACTATACCAATGCCTGGCAAACATGGAGGTGGAAGCTCACAGTCAGCTATTAGATGGAACACAGGGTTCCCAAGGAAGAAGGAGCTAGAGAAAGTACCCAAGGAGCTGAAGGGGTCTTCAACCCTAAAGGTGGAAGAATAACCATGAACTAACTAGTACCCCCTGAGCTCATGTCTCTAGCTGCATATATAGAAGAGGGTGGCCTAGTTGGCCATCATTGGGAAGAGAGGCCCCTTGGTCATGCAGACTTTATATGCCCCAGTACAGGGGAACGCCAGGGCCAAGAAGTGGGAGCGGATGGGTAGAGGAGCAGGGCCGGGAGAGGGGAGGGTATAGGGAACTTTCTGGATAACATTTGAAATGTAAATGAAGAAAATATCTAATAAAAGTTGAAAAAAAAGTGACAAAGAACTGATGGAAGTAGAACTCTGGTATAATTCTGCAGAAGCAAGGGTACTTTCTATCATTAATATTCACCAAATCATACATAGATCTAAGTTTGTGTTATTTAAAATTTCCAACTAAAACAAGTTAGACAAAATAATTTTATCTAAATCATGCCAGATACCACTACTATTTATAAAGTATATATTCTAAAGCCTATTTAAGAATTTGAAAAGAAGGATTGCCATGTGCTTTTGGGCAGTGTGTGAGTTATTTTGTGTGCCATTGTGTCAGATTAACTCCTCTAAGTGGGATTACAATGGCTTCGTGGAAACACTCTCTGCACATTAAAATCGTGCTTACTTCAATTGCTTACAAAAATGCTCTGGAAAAGGAGAAGTGAAAATAACCTTGGGTATTTTCTATTCCTTTTGAAATGTGCCTTTATTTCTTCCCTAGTCTAGTCTTTCCAGGGATGTAGAATTAATTTAGTGTCCCAAATCTGTCCAATTCAGATTATCCATGGAAACAATGTAAAGAGATGGGCACAGGAGATAACCCATGCTGCTCATGTTCTCCTTAGTTTAGTGACACTAGTAGCATTTTTACACATATTTGAGAGAAAGATTTGCTGAAGTAATGAATATAGAAGTACTTAGGGTTTTGTCTTGCAGGTAGTAAACATTCCTTATGTCTGTCTCCTTATCAACAGTATTGTTATATTGTTATTGCTATATTGTTAGTGTTACCAAGTATGCCAACTCTGCACACACTGTTTCAAAAGGTGAATACAGACCCAGACCTAACTATGTGCCAACAATACACATTGTGGCTATGCAACTAGGAAATACCCAGGCTGGGGAATGGAGAGAGCACCAACTAAGGAGTCAGAAAGCAGACTGTGAACTTCAGCTTCAGGTATTATAGACATGTGGTCCTTGTTGAACTGTTGCAATTGTCTGTTCTTTAAGACATTATTCTGTAAAAATGGCTATTATAATAAGCTATTTCATGATGATTATGAGTGGTGCTCAGCAATGTCTCCCTCACTCCCTCATGCTTGTTAATTTCAACATCACTTCTAATTTTTCTCTGCATGACTAAATCACTCAATTTCTTCTCTTCCCTTCTTTCACTGTCTCTTTCAGTCCTCCCTCCCTCCCTCCCTCCCTCCCTCCCTCCCTCCCTTCCTCCTTCTATCCTTCCTTTCTTTGTTTTTCTTTCTTTTTTCCTCTTTCTTTCTCAGTTGAAGTCTAGATGTCACTCCTCATCATTTTTATTGCATAACACATTCTCAGGCTGTTACTTTTTAACACACAGTTGTGATGAAATATTCCCATAATGATCATTATAAAATCTGAGCTTCTACCTATAGAGAATAAACATTCAGAACCATTTCTTTTTGTTCTTCCATGATCTTAATAGATGCAAAATTAGAGCATAACTTTAATTATTCATTTCTCTTTTGATGGTTCCATTCATTTTTTATGATTTTGGGGAATCATTTAGGAAGGCTAATTCACTTGTTACCCAAACAAGATTTCTGTTGATGTTATACTACTAATAATCTTCAAATTGAGTGACATATCTCAGTATATATTTTAGCATGTGAAAGTGTCTAAAATTCTTGAGAATAAATACTTTTTGCTTATTATTAAAGAATATAAAAGGTTTCTGGAAAGTAAAGTTAGGGAAAATTGAAAATTGGCACAATTGATAGAATTTTATATATGTTTCAACTATCAATATATTTAATCTAGATAGGTGTATGTTATTTTTGGCATGGGAACAGTCTTCTTAATGTCTCTGTCATGTGACCCTAATGATACCATATATAGAGATACCCTCAGCCTTTTACATTTTGATCTCAAACATTAAGTTTTATGTCACATGTGAGAGGAAAGTCCAGCTATGTCTTGCCTATGGAATAATTACCTGTTGAAGGCACTCTTAATAAAAGAGAAATTTAAATTCAAATGCAAATGGAAATTTTACATAGATGAACAAAATGAACTTAAAAATTAAGCAGCCCTCATATATATATATATATATATATATATATATATATATATATATATATATATATATTTTAAAGTTCAAAAATCATTTGCTACCTTAAATAAATAATTGAATCTGCAAATATTCTTGCATGTACTTTAGTGACGTCAATATAGGACAAACTGTTCTCTTTTAGTGTCTATACAGATCACAGAAAGGTAATGCAGCTTTTTCCTAGTATGATGACTGAAACTTGTTTGTTAAGACCTCTGTAGTGTGTTTATGTAAGATTTTACTATAAGCTATATATTTTTACCCCACCCCCTATAAGCTATATTTTTAATACTTCTTTTGATTTGGTGTATATGATGGCTAGTTTTTATGTAAATTTTACACAAGCTAAAGTCATCTGAGAAGAGGGAACCTCAATTAAGAATATGCCTTTATTAGGGGTGGAGCTTGAGGGATTGCTCATTAGCTAAGAGCACTGGCTATATTTCCTGAGGTCCTGTAGTTCAATTTCTGGCACCTGCATGGTGACTCACAACTGTCTTTAACTGTAGTCTCATTAGATCTGATTCCTTCTTACAGTGTACAATATTACATATATACAAAATACCCATACACAAAAAATACACAAATAAAATTTCAAATTTAAAAGAAAATGCCTCATAATATCAGGCTGAAGGCAATCATGTAGGACATTATCTTAATTAGTAATTGAGGGCCCAGCCAATTGTGGGTGGTACCATTCCTGGAAATACACTTAAGTTTTTAAGACACTCAAGGAATTCACAGTATTCAATGTCATCAAATCTTCAGGGTGCTTTTGTTAAAAAGGAAAAGGACTGTTTATGATTTCTGAGCTGGTGGTGCTGAGTTCTACAAGAAAGCAGGCTGAGCAAGCCAATATGAGTAAGCCAGTAAGCAACAATTCTCCATGGTATCTCTATCAGCTCCTGACTCCAGGTTCTTTTCCTGCTTGAGTTACTTTCTTCCATAATGGACTAAAGATGTGGAATCCTAAGCCAAACGAATCTTTTCTTCCACAACTTGTTTTTTGTCATGGTATTTCATCATAGCAATAGTAACTATAAACAGCATAGTTTACAAATACACAAAAGTCTAATGAATTCTACTTTGAGGGATTCTTATAAACTATTCTGCTGTAATAATAATTATATGAATAACATAACCAAAGTTATTTCTGAAAGATAGGATTTGTATTTTTAAAAAGATTTATTTGTATTACTTTTAGTTTTGTGTGTGTATGTATGTATGTATGTATGTATGTATGTATGTATAAATTAGTGGATGTGCTGTTGAGGCTGTTGTCATCTAATACCCTGGAGCTGGAGATACAGGCGGTTGTGAGCCACGTGCTATAGGAATGGAATGCCTGAAACAACAGTTTGAATTCTATTGAGCATCTCCTACCTGCGTCATAATGGGCATTACTTCGAACAGAACTCTCATCTTATAATCTTATACATCTAATAGCTAGCAGAATTCTCTATCAGTCAGTTGCTCCTTTCATACATTTTTAACCTATTTAATTATCTGTTACCTACAACACCCCTATATTAGGAACAGTAGTGTGCCTGTGACTCCCCTGTATTAGGAATGGTAGGTCCCCTACATATGCTGATTCTCATCAGTGATGACAATTTAACAATAGATATAAAATGTAAAACATAAATCTACTATACACATGAAATTACATCTCTAAACAACTTTTCATTAACCAGATTCTGAAATGTCTCTGGCCGCTTCTTTGATCTTTGGTTCCAGATGACTTGTAATCAGGAGGAAGTCAAGAAGGCAGGAGATAGTAGCCTATCTACCTAGTTAACAATATTCACCGTTTCTAAACATTTTAGAAAAAAATAGTGGTTACATGAATACATTGCGGGAGGAAGACTAGACATACTGCAGTGCTCTGTGTAAGTGAGGCAACCAAAGGTCAACCTTCTAGCCAGTAATCAATTTTCTATTGATTATAAGAACTATTGAAGGCCAGCTTTCCCCAACTTTCTCCAAACTTATATATTCAACATTTGACTATGTGCATGTATACATGTGCATGTACATATGTGTGTACCCTTACTCTGCCTTTAAAAAAAAAACCTGAGTAAGTTAAAAAAAAAAAACAACTATATTTGTGACCTAAGGATCGTTCTATCTCTAAAGCATCTATTCTTTGTAGAGTAAAAACATCTGAATGGTTTCAGTAATTTAGACAACAGGGAATTTAGAAGAGTATGTCTGATTTAAGAAACAAAAGGGAGAGCCAGTCCAAACTGCAGAAGAAAGAAAACTGTGTCCAAAACCTTAGGGCATAATGAGTTTAATGATAAGTCTTCAATAAGTCAAAGCTGCACAGAATATTCATCTTCTAGACCATGAGACTAATGTATCATAGTCCCATAGGGTTAAATGGATGAAAGAATCAACTTAAAATTAGTAGATTTCCAAGAGACTGAAGTATAATTCTAAATGTCTAATGATCAACATACAGTAATATTGAACTCTCCTCAGCCATAGCTCTTGCTATAAATGGGCATTAAAGGCATGAGGGTGTGATTTTAAAGGTAACTGGCGAATGTGAATGAGAGCATGGAGCAAAGTGCCAAGTCAGCAGATGTTGAAGCATCCTTTGCCATGTCTGTTTGCTAAGTCGAAAAAGAACTAAAAGCAACTAATGCGTGCTGAGAGAGGGAGAATTAACCTCTCCTCAGGGAGAAGCCCTCTCACAGGTTGTCAGAGGCAAAATGCTCAGCCCTGAGACCATAGAAACAGCAAAAATGAACTCACCAGGTTGACTTTTATATATTTGTATATACGTACACACATATGTATGTAACAAAGATAATCAAACTAAAAAATAATAAAGAGGCTGTTAACTTGAGAGAGAAGATGGAAGTAGAAGGTGCAAGATGGAAGAAAGGAAGGAGGAAAGTGATGCGGTTTTATTTTAATTAAACTGTATACAATGTTTAAATAATATAATGTAAAATATGCTTTTAAATTAAAGGATGTGCTGCTATTTTGGGACAAGAATTAGGTACCAAGTCTATCCCTTTAGGAGAAACCATACTGCCATGTCTGCATTACAGAGTAAAAAACATTGAATCTTAGCATCAGCAACTAACAGCTCCTGAGGCAATTAAAATACTGAAGAACAAATTTCCCATTCGGAAAGTTTTTGTTTTTGTTTTTGGAATAAGTTTCAAAATAATATTTCAAATATATCACTGAAAGAAAAATAAAATGAGCTGTTAGATTTAAGTTTAAAACCTGGAATAAATTTATCATTATGTAGTTTGTCTGAAAATACCTGCAAAGATCATTATTTAGACTCCACCCACCACAAAAATATGTTTTACATTTTTGGAATTGAGAAATTAAAGTTTAGAGAAAAGCAGCTTTCTTGGCCACATTTCAATTCCTAAAATACATAAATGATGACTGATAGTTTGTAGAGGATTTAAAAATATTGATAATTTCTGAACCCTATCCAGAGTAATTAACATACAAAACAATTAAAAAATGTATTCTTTTACAGATGTTACCTGAAACTTTTGTAACTCTTCACTGTGTGTCTACCTCAGCAGCATCAAATAAATATGACATTTGTTCAAAAAATGTACTGATAAAATATTATTTATTTCTGAATTGTCAAAGACAACAAATTCTGAATGCTCAGAATAGCAACCAAAAGAAAGGTGTTGTTGAACTCATTCATTACTTTAAAAGCAGAAGTCTATTTATTACATCCTACCAGGTATTCATCTGTTCTATTGAAAATTCTTTCAGAAAATTGAGTGGAGATTCCATGAGAAAATATGTGTCATTCATCCTTGTAGCAAATAGGTATCAAGTGGTGTTGGCATCTATACTGGGCACTAGAGACACACAGTAAGATATCATGTCCCTAAAGAATGCACAGTCCAGTGGTCCAAGGGGTAGGTATGTCTATGTCTATGTCTATGTCTATGTCTATGTCTATGTCTATGTCTATGTCTATGTCTATGTCTATGTCTATGTCTATGTCTATGTCTATATGTCTATGTCTATGTCTATGTCTATGTCTATGTCTATGTCTATGTCTATGTCTATGTCTATATGTCTATGTCTATGTCTATGTCTATAGCTATAGCTATACCTATACCTATACCTATCTCTGTCTCTGAGAAGCCATCTTACTGAGAAGAGGGTGTGTCTAAGTGTTTCTTTCTTCTGTTACATATAAGCCACAGAGCACTCCTTTAGGCTTTTATATACTGGTTTCTGGGGTAATTCTTCCTCTGAAAATTTTATTTCAGACTATTACTACAAAGTTCTTTCTTTTAAGATCTCTGTTCTACAACACTGGTAAAGTGTAAGTGGTGGCTATAACACCAAACTTTGTTAAAAAACAGTTTCTTTTTGGTCTGGTACTACCAGCTATGGTCTAAGTATCATGTCCACTCAAGTCATAGAGTGCTAATTGATCAACATTGCATTCAGATCTGACCCATCACCCCCAGAGTCTTCCTAGGACAATACCATTACTTCTGAATCACTTCAGTGCTTGCTCTCAGAGCTCATTGTCTACTAAGTATTTCTGAAATTTCCTTCCCACCACTGGCAAAAGAGAACTGGATTCCTCATGCTAAAACATATTTTCCCCCCTCAATAAAGGTACTCAGATTGGCATAGCATGCATCGATTCTGGTTATCTTTACATTTTTAAATACCTAGAAAACTGTTAAATGTTTAAAGTATGCAAAGACAATAGAGAAGTGAGTCATGGTCTGTTTGTGTCTTTTTTTCTTCATTCACAGCTCACTTGCTACTTGCAGAAGATGCTCCTTGTAGGTTTCTATCTGTACACTGCATTCCCCCCTTTTGTACTTGGCCTACTGTTTCCTGTAGGGGAATACTTTCCCTCATTTCTATGGATTCCATGTAGGAGGGTCAGTGCAATCCTTCTGAGACCTCGATGAGCTGAACCACTAGGTCCTACTGGGTGAACAAAATTTCTCCTGTGGAATTTATACTCCAGAGAGAAATAAGTTCTCTTCCCCTCAGGCTCTGCTAAAGTGAGATGAGGAGAGCCTGGGTAATTGCATATCATTCTTTGTTGCAAGTAGGTCTTCTCAGATTTTGTCTGTGTTGTGACAGGAAGGATGATTTTTACAGGCTCATGGTAATATTGTTTGGGTGGCAAGAAATCTCCCTTCATGAGTGGAATGTTCTAGAATAACTCTACTTGGGAGAAAGACAATTTCTCCAAAGAACAAATTTCTGAGGTTTTCAAAATTATACTTTTCCCATTTTCAAGTACTGCCATATCTTATTGCTGCAGAATAAGTTTAGAAAATAAAACTAAAGTTTCTGACATGCTTCTCTTCCTACAGAATAGCAACTGTTCTGTAGTTAAGATAACAACCAAACAAGCACTTAGCAATTTTTTTCCTCTTCACACTTTTATTTTGATGACATCATAAATACATACATATAAATTGTTTGTAGGTGAAACCTTTAAAATATTCCATGTAAAATATACTATTTTCCTGTTGCCTGTTGACTTTGCTGGTATCAGATGCCTCTGTGACACACCTCTACAGTTAAAAGAAATAAAGCAAGGCTCTCTGAATTATTTAGATGTACTGTCTCTCGGTTGCCTGTTTCATGAAAGCATGAATAATTGCCTTGATGCTCAGAGTTATGCTTCACAATTCTTATGTACTAATTGTTCTCTTTCCAGACATCGTACATTCAATAGAGAGTGGGGAGGACTAGTCTGAGCTAAGAATCATACTGAAGTCACCTGCTATCCAGATGAATCACAGACCAAAGAAAAACGATAATCACTTTGGCTCTTATTGCTCAACTTGTTAACTGCATCCCACTGCTCTTAATCCTTAAGAATACATACCACTATTGGTGTAGCTCGGGCCCAGGAATCCTGAGTAGAGAGAGAAGAGTGAGGTGAAGAAAAGACAGACACACAGGCACTTGTACAGGAAGACTAATGCACAGGGTGTTTGCTCTGGCAAAGTGGCATCTTAGTCAAGACTTTGCTCACTCAGAGCTTTGTCTGATCCCTACCAGAATGGACATGTTAACAAAAGGTATAATTTTAGCCAAAAGCACTTCATTGAAAGTGAAACACAATTTTCGGCATATGTAATTTTTTTTTTTTTTTTTTTTTTTTACTCTGTCAGAAGCCTAGTCGTTAGTTACTTCTCTGCTTTCACAAGGGTAGGTTATCGTTTGCAGTACAACTACTCTTGGACAAAAACTCTGAGCTAGACCTCACTCTTGGTATTGTGACAGCTCTGCAGTAATTGTCTGTCACTCAGATAAATGAATACTGAAAATTATAAAAGCATTTTTAAATCTTGTGTCATGTCAATGGATTTCCGATTCACACGAGGATGCTGGAGTCTCAATCACAAATGCTTTGAATGTGTCATATGATCTAGACTAAGAGGTTGTAACATTTTTCCTCTAATGGGGAAGATTCCTTAGACAACATGTCTGATCCCAATTAGGTTTACTAATGCAAGAACATCTATGCGTACATTTCAGTAAATAATTTAACTACCAATGAGTGTAAGTAACAGGTGTTTGATACAGAGATTGAAAATATTAAAATGTTTAAAAATGTTTATATATCATATTCTGGAGACTCCAGTACAGGTCCTTAATAATATTTACTTATGTCAGATCAAAAGGAATAGTTCTGAAACAGAGATACCTAACTGTAGGTAAAGAAAGGTTCTCATAAATGATATAAAGGAAAAAAATGATAAATATTTAAACTATATATATTTAAATAAAACATAGAAATCATACATATTTATAGGGAACATGTTATATTTTGGTATATGTATATCATTCAATGGTCAAGTCATGTTAATTGACATTGCTATTAACTTAGAATATTTTTATTCCTTGCATAGAAAACATTCATGACCCCCTCTATGGGCTGTTTTGAAATGTAAAGTCAGTGTGTCAGTCATATTTCTTCTATATCAGAAGTTTTCTTCCTAGGCCCTGTAACTTCATATTAATAATAGACACACTCTCTCCATATCCTTATTCTCCCTTCTTTTCCCATACTCTATTAACTATTTGTATTTTAAATAGAAGTAATAAACCTTATCTTTGTAACCCAAATGATAAAATGGCATGATTGCTACTAAAAACCTAACTGTTGTGTACATTTTGAAAGTGTTCACATGCTAATGTGATGTAAGGCCATACAAAGTCACTTATATAACTTGTCATGTAAGGGCATGTTGAGGGAGCCCCCAAGACTTTATCTCATTAGCAACAGCAACAGTAACAATGACAACAAAAACTGCATATACTAATATTAGTTGTTCTTTGCAACACCATTAATTGGTCACTGGAAAACCATTTCAGGACTGTAATTATCATCATGTTCATATACATTGAGTTCATAATGTATAGTTATCTTTAGCTCTCTAGACAAACATATACTTTGAAGCATTTAGAGATACACAATGGAGATTTCTTGAGTACACAAAATACACTAAAATGTGGACAAATGCCATGCTTATTTTTAGATTTATATAAGATATGTGAAATGGTAGAAAAATATAATAGTCCAAAGGCTACATTTTTTAAAATAAAATAAAGTCATGCCTGTGGTTTAAATATGGATTATGTAAACAAATCAGATTTCGTGTTTGCATCCTGAGGAGAGATGGTATGAAAACAAAAATTCTATATAGTCCATTAACTACATTGATAAATTTCCTACTTGTGAGAAAATCTATTTGGTAATTTCATGGGCCATTAAAATATGAGAGGAACTTATATGCTATATGAGTTTTGAAGTTCTTTGATATCCTCTTCATGAAGAGAAAAATATAATATGTTTTCTACAGCGAGTTCAAAAGAATTCTTTTATTTTATCAGGTCTTACATTTGACTATTACTGAACATTGGGAAAGATGTTATACCATCTTCGCTTAAGGAATAAGCCTTTGCAGGAGACACTAGTTTGCTTTTGTTTATTCAAGATCTCAGTCTGAATTCCATTTCCAGTTTGGTGGAGTTTGATGGTCTTAAAGTTTGCAAACACAAGAACATCAAGAAGAAGACCAACATGTGGATACTTCATTCCTCCTTAGAATAGGAACAAAATACCTATGGAAGGAGTTACAGAGACAAAGTTTGGAGCTAAGACGAAAGGATGGACCATCCAGAGACTACCCCACCTGGGGATCCATCCCATAATCAGCCACCAAACCCAGACACTATTGCATATGCCAGCAAGATTTTGCTGAAAGGACCCTGATATAACTATCTCGTGTGAGGCTATGCCAGTGCCTGGCAAATACAGAAATGGATGCTCACAGCCACCTATTGGATGGAACACAGGCACCCCAATGGAGAAGCTAGAGAAAGCACCGAAGGAGCTGAAGGGGTCTGCAACCCTATAGGTGGAACAACAATATGAACTAGCCAGTACCCCCAGAGCTCATGTCTCTAGCTGCATATGTAGCAGAAGATGGCCTAGTAGGCCATCATTGGGAAGAGAGGCCCCTTGGTATTGCAAACTTTATATGCTCCAATACAGGGGAATGCCAGGGCCAAGAAGTAAGAGTGGGTGGGTAGGGGAGCAGGGTTGGGGGGAAGGTATAGGGAACTTTCGGGATAGCATTTGAAATGTAAATAAAGAAAATGTCTAATAAAAAAGTTTTTTTAAAAATGATAATATGTATTAGAAAAATTGAAAAAAAAAAGATGAAAATGAACTTCTGATTCACTCTGTCATTTGCAGACATAACTTTATTCAGTTTTCTACCCAAAGTGAAACTCTTATTTCTTCTCAAAGATTAAGTAAAACTCCATTATGTGCACACATCACATTCATTTCCTTTCCTCTGTTGAGGAACATCTGGGCTAATTCCATCACATGGTTATTGTGCATAGTGCTGCTCTGACACAGATGGGTGTGCAGGTTTCTCTGTGGTATGTTGACTCGCTATTCTTTGGTATACATCAAGGACTGCATAGCTGGGTCATCTGGTAATTCTATTTGCGCTTTTTGTTAAATCCTCAATAGTAGTGGCTGTTCATTTTTATTTTCCCACTAGCAGCATGGACATATTCCTGTTTCTCTACTTCTTTGTTTTTGTTTCCTTAAAGGAGGTCATCTTGATAGGAGTGAAGCAACTGTGGTTTCAATTTAAGGTCCCCTGATGGCTAACAGTATTGAGAATCATATTATGTTTGCTAGAAATCCATGAAACTAGAGAGCATATTAAATTAAATAAGTAAAAATGTAAGACAAATATTGCACATTTTCTCTTGTTTGTATATACTGGAATCCTTTGTAGATAGATTAAAACATGCTCTTGATCCCACAGCCACTAAGATAACTGGTATGATACCTGCCAAGTCTAGGCATGACAAAAAACCTTTCATGCGGAAGAGAGATCCCCTGCCCAAGAACTTATTTTTACATAATGTAGGTAGAGGAGAGGGGTTCATGAGGCCCTACTCCTTCCTAAACATTTCCAGTAGCTGAGGAAGAGAAAATTAGTTTCTTCAGTGGAAAATTTCAAATGTTTCTTTAAACAGCCCTTCTCCCAGTATCCTATAAGTAATCTTAATACAACCCAATGGTTATGAGAATAAAAACACAAAAGATAGACAGGGAAGTAGAAAGTGTTAGGTGGGAGGGAAAGGGGACCAGTGGGAGAGAAATAGGTGAGAACCACAGGAGGTGAAAGTGATAAAAATATACTATTTGTATTCATGAAAATGCCACCTGAAGCCCATTTTATTTATAAAATAAAAACAGTCCGATGTAAGTATACACATATATAGGCACGATAGGAAGGAATAAGGGAACTTGGTGGTGGTGGGGCTAATGAGGGAAAGGCAGTAGAGTTTAAGGAGAGTAATGAGAAAAGAAGTGTATAGGAAAAACACATCCATGTTTGAAAGACATTGTTTTAGAGAATCCACAATCGTGTTCTTTCAGCAACCCTCCATGTTATCCATGTTTTGGGTTTGATGGGCTAGTGAGAAAAGGCTCTGAGTAGCTATGAGTGTTTGAAAGATAGACCCTGCTCAGTTGTTTCCACTGTAGAAAAATGTATGCAATCTTCACTTTATCTTTAACTGGAAAAAGAAATACTGATTCGAATGAGAAGTGTAAAAGAAATATAAGAATGAGAAGTGGAAATTTCTGGTTTCCTTGGAGACTCAGTTGTGTCAAGTGATGTTTTTGTGGATACTGTCTTATGAGAGGGTATTTTTTGCTGTAGCAGACACCTGGGAAGAAGTTTTCCTAAGAAGAGACACAGTGTTTTTCTTGAGACAGCCTGGAAAAGGGCATGGGATGTTTTGCCAGAGTAGATGCTTGAGAGAACATGTGACGTTTGGAAAGGATATAAATATAGTCCAATGAACGGAGGATGATGCTGGATGCCTTGATATTCTTTGCTGGTCATTGTTGGGCTTTGCTGATGCTGGTCTTTGCTGATGATTCTCAATGCTATTGTTATACCTTACCATTCTTTTTTTAGTCATCATTCGTTGTGACTTCATAGAGAGAAATGCATCAAAAAAACTTTTGGTGGAGTTCTGGCAGCTTCTTGCTGCTTCTGCAGATTTTAGCCACTGGTGACTTCTTGCAGGACAGTTGGCAGAGCCTTGTGGTTTCTTCTGGATCGACCTGCTGTGATTGATTTGTGAATGGTATTTGCAAGTGGATTGAGCTGCCACTGCTGATTCATGTTAACTGAATTGCTGATATCCTAACCACACAGATTGGAATTGCTTCAAAGAACTCTTTCTAAGTGTGTTCATATACTACTTTGCTCTATCAACCATTCCTTACTACTATCTCTGGTGGGTGGTGGGCTAGAAGTGATGTTAAGGCATTTAGTTACCCTTATTAAAAGCAAGTTTTGAAAAATACATACCCACACTTCATGGTCATGTGGCCTTCAGGCTACAATGAGCACAGAAACCTCTCAGCTTTTGTATTATTGATATATACATATAAAATGAGAACAACTTGGTACAACCTTGAGAAGGATTGTGATAATTTAAGACAACTGTGGTTAAATGGTCACTTGAAATGGAACACAGGTGTTCAACGCAGACACCCAACTTCTGAGAGCTGAGATAGGAAAAGTATTGGTAGATACAGTAATGACATAAACAATATTAACAATTACTTGTATGTTGGTTTGTTTGTGGCTTGTGGTAGTGTTCCTGTGTGTGTGTGTGTGTGTGTGTGTGTGTGTGTGTGTGTGTGTGTGTGTGTTTGTGTGTGTACATGTGGACCTTAATATGTTTATGGTATTCAGAAACCAACTTGCAGAAGTGGGTGTTATTCTTCCACCGTGTTGGTCACAAATATCAAAGCAAGCTTGACAACAGGCCCTTACCCCACTATGCCATCCTGTAAATCCCTGTAATGACTTTTGATTTTACTTAGTTTCTCCCATTTTCTTTCTTTTCCATTAATAAAATTCCAAAGTCAGATTTAAAGGAGTTATTCCCATAGCTGAAAATGATGCCATACTCTCTCCTTAAGTGTGCCATTTCAGGGTCTTCATTTTCTCAGCCATTAGTACAGTAAGGATGTTGTAATTACTTTATACCGATAAGTAAAGATAATTTCCATTAAAATAAAATGCAATTTATGTAACATTTTATAAAGAGACTGGTCTGGCTTTCAAGTAAGATATTCCAGTATATGAGTCACTGGAATTTTGAGACAGAATATGTCTTGACACGTTTTAGTTGAAGAGCTGTCTTTTGAGTCAGGTCATGTAATTTGTGAGACTCTTCTATGAGTTATTCTGAATAAGTTGAGAAATTATTCACCCTCAATGAAAGTTAAGGACCAAATGATGGAGAGGAATCAGAAATAGAAGTTTTAAGTAAGCCCCCGGGTTTCTTTTCACACTCATTTTAAAATTTACCACTTAATGAAGTGGTTAATTAGTGAAGTTCCCCCAGGCTCTGGGAGCACTTGAGGATTTGATACTGCCTGTAATATTCCTGTGAATTACAGAAGGACACTAGATCCAGGGCAGTGGTGCATACTGCCTGAGCCCTGGATCCTTACACTGTGTAAGATCTGAGCAGTGCAAATCTAGGGTTGCTAATGAGTAATAGCTCCACTAGGGAGTATGTGTTAGTCAGGGGTCCTGGACAGCAAGGTGACTGTCACTTCATAGATGCAAGGTATAGTTCTATACCCTGGGATCCCCACCTCTCCTGACATCTGGTGATCTGAGCCCAGCAGATATATTTTAAATTGTAACCACAGAGCATCTACCCTGCTGTGGACTTCTCTGTGCATGTGCCCCAAACCAGCTTTTCCCTAATATTAAATAATTGGTATGGGGAAAACTGTGCTATCTTATGACTGATTATTAATCCTTATCACAACTTCACACTGACCAGTGAGTGTGTCAGGCAAGCTGACAAATTCTAAGGTCCTTTCCAGCTTTGAAAACAAATTTGATTATTTTATTTCCCTTTGATGAGACAAGGTTTTACTCTGTAGCACAGGCTGTCTTGGAACTACTACAACCCAGGTGTCCTCAAAGTTGTGATAGTCTACTTACTTCAGCCTCCTGAGTTTGGGATGACAGGTTTAAGTCACCATGCCCGGGCACGGAAATAGCTAAATGGCCAAAGGTGCTGTGCCATGGAAGCCCAGAGACCTGAGTTTGATACCCACCAAGAAAAAGGCAAGGTGCTGATTATTTTGTCAAAGCAGAAACATTTCAGACAGTCCCTACCACAGATGCCTGTAAAATGGGAACCCTCCTCTTTCCTTGAAAGGGAAAACTGTACAGGCCCTGCAGGGTTCTACAATAGGCCCTCTGCGTGTATGTTGTGTCTGTTAGCTTGGTGAGGGAGCAAATATGTCTTTAACTCTTTGCCTCTTTTTGGGACTCTTCCCTTTGTCGCTTTGCCTTGTCCAGCTTCATGTGAGAACTTTTGACCTGTTTTATTGTATCTTGTTTATTTCTTTTCTTTTTTTTTTTTTTTGTCTCTTGGACTTCTGCTATTTTCTGGAGGAATGTGGAGGGGGAGTTGATCTGGGTGAGTGGGTGTGGGAGGAGCTAAGAGAAGTGAAGGAAGGGAAGCTGTGGTCAGGATAAATTATATGAGAGAACAATCTATTTTCAATAAAAATATAAAAATTTAAAAAGGAAAAACCGTTTTTGACACCATCAATCAGTGAGTTAGAAGGAATTACAATGTGCATTTTGCACATACAGTTTTCTATTTTGCATCTGTCTCCTCACCTAGCATTTATAAAGAATATGGTAGGATGAGATATTTCTATATAAACTTTGAATATAATTTTATAGGAAAAAGTTGTTCAGAGGCATTTTTACTTTTACTTGTTTTTTTTTTTTTTTTTTTTTTTAAACTCTGGAGCTCTGTGGGAAAATTATAAAGCAGTGTCATGAACCACATCTCTCTCTTTTTGTTCCCCCTGTGGAGATTTAAGTATTTTGCATGCTTTCCACTACTTGACTTCATGAATTGGTAATAGATAAATTGAAAGACAGCTGTGTTTATAATGCATGCCACCTAGGTTGCTCATACTGCTTATAGTAGAACATGTTTCATAATTTGAAATTTCAAGTCTTGATTCTGTGTGTGTGTGTGTGTATAAAACATTTTTCTTAATTTTTATAAGCTTTAGTTTTAATTTTATGGAAATGGTATTTTGGGAAATAACTAGAACAAGTAAGATTTTTTGAAAAATATCTAACTTTAAAAATTTTAAATCATACTTGGCAAAGGCTGTTTTTAATAAGCAAGAAACAACACATAATTTCAACATCTCTATATTGAATTTTAATTAAAATATTTTGTGTATAAATTACTTCCCCAATGAAAAGTATCAAATTAGATATGCAAATGAGAATTTTTAGCTTTATATTTTATGAACATTCCTTTGAAAATGTTGAGGCTGGAGCCAGTAAGGTTCATACAAATGAAAATATTCTTTTTTTTTTCTTTTTCTTTTTTTCGAAACAGGGTTTCACTGTACAGCTGTGGCTGTCCTGGAACTCACTTTGTAGACCAGGCTGGCTTCTAAGTCAGAAATCTGCCTGCCTCTCCCTCCCAAGTGCTGGGATTAAAGGTGTGCAACACCACTGCCTGGCAAATGAAAATATCTTCAAGTAAGTTTTCATAGTAGCAAACTGTCTTAATTTTGACACATAGAAAACACCAGTTTCAGTCTCTCCAGTTGTGCTAGGGAACTAAATTGGTATTTAGTTGATTTAATATCTTAGTACTTTCGCACAAAGAGTATCCAGAAATGAGAGAAAACATTTCTTTGAAAAGAACTAAAGCTGCCCACCATGAAAATGTTATTATTTTGTCCATGCAGGTATTCCTGATAGAAGTTTGAAAACTCTAAAACTCATGGAGTGGTCTCTCTTTTTTTTTTTTTTTTTAAAGATTTATTTTATTTTATTATATGTAAGTACACTGTAGCTGTCCTCAGACACTCCAGAAGAGGGAGCCAGATCTCATTACGGATGGTTGTGAGCCACCATGTGGTTGCTGGGATTTGAACTCGGAAGAGCAGTCGGGTGCTCTTACCTGCTGAGCCATCTCACCAGCCCCTGGAGTGGTCTCTTAATTGTGCAGAGATACTTAGGGCTTATCACACATTTATCTTTGAATACTTTCTTGATTTTTTTTCTTCTCTTCTTTTTTCCCTTTTTCTTATTTTAAATTATTTCCCTAACTTTTTAAATCCAAGGTCTAGAGATAATTTATTTTCTGCCTAAGATGGAAGTTTAGCAGTTCTTTAGTCTTGAGGTGGTTACAGGGAGCACAACATCGAAAGCTCAAGTCAAGAGACAGTTGCCAAGAAGGTTGAAAGTACACAAGGGCTGAACCTCAATACTGTTTCTCACTTACATTCTTGGCATGCTAGTGAAGATGTGTTTGAAACCCAGGCTCTCTTCTTTACCTCATATTCTGGCCTTTATCAAGTTACTTGTTATAGCACTTTAGTGGAAAAGGAGTTTCAGTATAGAGATGAGAAAACTCAAGACGATGCTTTGAATACAAGGCTGAACTTGGGAAAGAATCATTCAGTTGTCCCGACACCTCCTCATTTGGTGTACTAGACATGGGCAAGATTAGGGGCTACTCTGATGGCAGAGGCTCACCAGTGGCAGAATGTTGGAATTTCCAAGTTAAAGGCACTGAAATATGCTTTCCTACAGAACATTGTGACTGAAATTAAAGACTAAGCAATCCCTCCCTAGAACAAATAGAAAACGATTATGTTGTCATTTATCATAAGGTATAAATATAAATCTACAACTATAAGTTTCTTTTGTTCCTGAATACATATTTAATTTACCAATATATCTATCACCTTCAATAAAGAAATAACATTTAAGAAAATAAAAGTTAATGTCAAAGTAAATATTGTGCTCTGAATTTCAAGTAATCAATAGTGATTCTGTAACTTTCCTGTAGTATTTATCAATCTCTGCGTTCACTGATAGTGCTGAACCTATTTGTCCAAACCAGTCACATAAAAATCAGAATACACAAAGCAAGCATTAGTGTCTACTCAAATATTAGAATCCATCTTAACAGAAGTAAACATAAAGGTACAGGTTTCCCACATTCAGTTGCAGTAGGTAGATTTACACAATAATCCTTGGGGTGGAACTTCTTTCACACAGTTGTCCTATATTCATTTACTTGACTTTGTTTCTAGTTTTATGTGTAGATGTGTAGCTTTAAATGTGTTTTCTTTCATTAGGAGATGAGTAGATGCAAAAATATGTAAATGATAGTTCCTTTATAGCAATGTCACAAGCATAGACCTCAATCAAAAACAAAAAGAAAATCAAATTTAAAAGTTAGTTAATTCTAGCACAGTTTCAAAATTTCCCCCCAAGGTGTATGATCAAACACATCTGAAATTCTGCCAAATATGAAATATTTGACAATTTTATAATTGCTATTCTTTACGTTTAACTTAGATCAAAAATAAATGAGAGTCAGGTACTCAGGAGATTTAGTCAGAAAAGTGTAAGTTGAAAACTCTTTTTTTTTTGTGTGTGTGTGTGGACAAGAGTGAACTCAAGATTAGATTGGGTAGCTTAGCAAGACCTTGTCTTCAATCAAAATCAAAGAAAGAACTGGGGACTAAATAGCTCAGCAGTGGAGTGCCTTCTGAACACACATGAAGTCCTGCCTCAATATGCAGTGAAAAAGGCTGGGGAAAGCCCAGCTTTTCTGAGCACATTGTTTAAAATGCTGTCCAAGTACACTAAGGTTGTCTACTAGGGAAACTAACACAGGAAGCTGAAAAAGTTAAAAACAATGTTCACATAAGCAGAAATGGAACTGTAAAAATCTTGGTAGGAGAACAGAACATAATTTCTACATCTGCCAAGTATTGTTTCAGATTTAATCACAAAATGATAATTAAAAAGGTTTATTGATCCTTTCCAATTTGTAACCCCTTGATCTCCTTTTGTTGTCGAATTGCCTTGCCTAGAACTTCAAGTACTATATTGAATTGGTAGGGAGAAAGTGGGCAGCCTTGTCTAGTCCCTGATTTTAGTGAGATTTCTTCCAGCTTCTCTCCATTTACTTTGATGTTGGCTACTGGTTTGCTGTATATTGCTTTTATTATGTTTAGGTATGGGTCTTGAATTCCTGATCTTTCCATGACTTTTATAATGAAGAGGTGTTGGATTTTGTCAAATGCTTTCTTAGCATCTGACAAGATGATCACGTGATTTTTTTGTCTTTGAGGTTGTTTATATAGTGGGTTACATTGATGGATTTCCATATATTAAACCATCCCTGAATCCCTGGGATGAAGCCTACTTGGTCAGGATGGATGATCATTTTGATGTGTTCTTGGCTTCAGTTTGCGAGGATTTTATTGAGTATTTTTGCATCGATATTCCTGAGGGAAAATTGGTCTAAAGTTCTCTTTCTTTGTTGAATATTTGTGTGGTTTAGGAATCAGAGCAATTGTGGCTTCATAGAATGAATTGGGTAGAGTACCTTCTGTTTCTATTTTCTGCAATAGTTTGAGAAGAGTTGGAATTAAGAGGAATGGATACAGAAAATGTAATACATTTACACAATGGAGTACTACTCAACTATTAAAAAGAATGAATTTATGAAATTCTTAGTCAATGGATGTATCTGGAGAATATCATCCTGAGTGAGGTAACCCAATCACAAAAGAAGTCACTTGATATGCACTCACTGATAAGTGGATATTAATATAGAAACCTAGAATACCCAATATACAACTTCCAAAACACAAGAAAATCAAGAAGGAAGACCAACACATGGATACTTCATTCCTTCCTAGAATAGGAAATAAAATATTTATGGAAGGAGTTGCATAGACAAAGTTTGGAGCTAAGATGAAAGGATGGAACATCCAGAGACTGCTCCACCCGGGAGTTCATCCCATAATCAGCCATCAAACGCAGACACTACTGCATACGCCAGCAAGATTTTGCTGAAAGGACCCTGATATAGCTGTCTCCTGTGAGGCTTTGTCAGTGCCTGGCAAATAAAGAAATGGATGCTCACAGTCATCTATAGGATGGAACACAGGGTTCCCAATGTAGGAGCTAGAGAAAGTGTCCAAGAGCAGAAGGGGTCTGCAACCCTATAGGTGGAATAACAATATGAACTAATCAGTACCCCCAGAGCTACCCCCAGAGCTCGTGTCTCTAACTGCATATGTAGCAGAAGATGGCCTATTTGGCCATTATTGGGAAGAGAGGCCCCTCAGTCTAGCAAACTTTATATGCCCCAGTACAGAGGAATGCTAGGGCCAAGAAGTGGGAGTGAGTGGGTAGGGGAGCAGGGCATGGGGATGGTATAGGAGACTTTTGGGATAGCATTTGAAATGTAAATGAAGAGAATATCTAATAAAAAAAGAAAAAAAGGTTAATTGATAATTACATTGGATATTTTGATAAATGTGCAAAGTTAGTAATTATTCCAAGTTTCCTCAAATCTATTAGAAATTATAAATCAAATAGTCAATGTATAGGATGCAAAAAGTTTTTAACTTTTTTTAACCAATATTGTTTTTAAGTTGTAATTACTGAACAGAAACTTTAGAAACAGAAAAATTCAATTTATAAAGTCACAGGAAAAACTCAACCAATAAATAAATAATAGAAAAATAGATAAGAGATTTTAAAAGTTTTATTGGATATTTTCTTTATTTACATTTCAAATGTTAAACCCTTTCCCATTGCTCTCCCTCGAAACCATCTATCCCATTTCCCCTCCCACTGCTTCTATGAGGGTATCCCCCCACCCACCCCCTACACACACCCACTCTTGCTTTCCTGCTTTGGTATTCCACTAAACTGGGGCACCCATCGAGCCTTCACAGGACCAAGGTCCTGTCCTCCTATTGATGACCAACTAGGCCATCCTCTGCTGCATACCTTGGGTTCCTCTATGTGTACTCTTTGGTTGGTTGTTTAGTCCATGGGAGGTCTGGGGGATCTGGTTAGTTGATATTGTTGTTCTTCCTATGGGATTGAAAACCCCTTCAGCTCCTTCAGTCCTTTCTCTAACTCCTCCATTGGGGACCCCCATACTCAGTCCAATGTTTGGCTGTGAGCAGAGCTGAGGTGATTTTTAAATATTAGAACTTTTTTTTTCTTGCCATTGTAGAAATTGGCAATACGTAGAGCTCAAGGTTGGCTTTGAAGGCAGCTTTCTCTTTGCTGGGTCGCTCTTTATTAGATGACAAGTGACAGCCGAAGAGGAGTTGCTTTCCTTTTTATAAATAAAACGATAACACAACCACAGCAAACCACTAGATAGTTCTCAGTGTCTAGCTGCCTGTTCCTGTCTTCTCTCATAGCACTGTTATGGTGGAAATTATGCTGCCCCGTGTATCTGAGGGAGGAGAAGCTGCCACAGCACAGTGGTCCTATCAAATGAAGTCAGGAAAATCAGTGGGGCTTTAGTAAAAACATTTGCTTTTGCTTCATAAACTGAACGAACATTTTAGAAAATTTCTTAAAGACATTTTCTGAAAAGAGATACTTAGATTATAGGAAAAACCTAAAAAAATACATTTACATTTTTAAATAAAAATACATTTTAAATATTTCTTGGTAAAATTTTATAGAACTTACCAAATACATTGTTACTCACAGGTGTTTTTATCATTAAAATATGACATACTACCAGGTGGCCCACATCTTTAATCTCAGCACCTGAGAGGCAGAAGGAGACAGATTTCTCTGAGTTCAAGCCCAGCCTTGTCTACATAGAGAGTTCCAGGCCCAAGAGGGCTACATAGTGAGACTCTGTGTCCAAGAAAACAACAAAAGGACAAAATGACATACCAAGAAGAATCCACTGAAAATATCAGCATGTGCAAAGTTAATCACATAATTCAACTCAGGCCAGGACTGTGGGAGATGTGTTAAAATATTAAAATAAAAAGATGTTGATTAAAATTACATTCTTCTGCAAAGTGCATGCAACATCATCTTGGAGAGACATGAGATTAGGAATCTGATTAAAGGGTATAGATCTAAGAAAAATCACCACTGCTGTCTTTAATTTCTTACAATTAATGCACAGACTATCTTGTTCTATGTATATTGATACACATAGATTTGTGGTGCTACAATTTTATGTCTAATGCCTTTTTTAAAAAACCATTATCTTTGTGGGTGAAACTATAGTTTCTGAGTAGAACCATTAGCCTTTTAAAAATAACAATGTGGGAATACCAAGTATATGTGTGTGTGTGTGTGCACGCACATGCATGCACACGTGTGTATGTGTATGTGTATGTGTGTATGCTGTCTGCCTCTGTGTGTGCATTTTAAATATACTCATACTTTAGTTATTTTGCACCATTTTTAACCTTTAAAATATTCTACATTGAACATTACATAGTTCATTGTCGCCTCTTTGATAGAGCTACAGACTGCATCGCTGTGATGTTTTTCTTAGAGAACAAATTAAAATTCTTGAGGTCATCATGACAATATTACCATGGCAATTTTATAATCAAGCTTCTATTTTGCCAAAGTCATGTTTTCATTGATTCGCATGGGCAGAGATTATTAATTTTTTGTCTGATTGGCCCATATCCTCTCCAACCTTTGATCCTTGAACACAATTTTGCAGTTAAACTTGGGAGGTGTCAATAATATCTTTAGGCTGCAAAGCAGTAATTCTCTATTCACTTTCCTTTTAAACGTTCTTAAGGGTCAAAAATAATCTGAGGACAGCCATTTTCCCTTAGCGTGATGTTAGACTCCAGGAGCACACGGTCCTCAAAGGAAGCTCGGCTGTTAAAAGAGCTGCTGCTGGGATTAAATGAATGGCCACTCATCGAAGGCTTGGGTCTGGAATAAACATCCTAGATTTTCCCTTTTAGCCATTTAATCTTCCCACTCATGTTCAGCACAAGCTATCCATGAACAAGACAGAAAATGACATGGGAATAGTGGGAACAATAGGCAAATAACCAAAAATTGTATGTGTCCCCAAAGAGAAGAGTTCACTATCTGCTTTAAAATACTATAGGTGATGCAACTATCGGGAACCTCATATAATGGGGAAGAGCAGCCACCAGTTTCCAAAACAAGGGACAGCAGCCATCCTCCTATTCATATGCTGTAGTCTCAAATCATTGTTGACAGGGGCTTTCCCCATAATACATTTTTTCTTTTGGAAAAATTGAAAATAGAGCAAACATGTCACATTGTAGAAGGAAAATAAACTGGCAAGTGATGTCAAACATGACGTTGAATATTCAGCAACCAGACATGGAGAGGATTCGAATAAAACTCTGATGAAGTAATTTAAAAGTTTTTTTTTTGGTTGTTTAATATATATATTTAAAACTACAGTCAAACATATCTGAAAAACCTGCAGGCATATCCCTAAGGCTTGGACTCTTTCATTTATTAATGTGCTGAAGCTGAACATGAATCACTTGGAAAAGGTTAAATTATTCACATTTTTCACAATATATGGGAGGGAATATGTAAAAGTTACTGTATAGATCTACACAGGGAAGTGGCATTTACCTACCCACTGGGACAAACTAACGTGTTTTGAAAACTTCATATGTAGCAAATACCTGTGGGACTCTTAGAATATGGTAGATGAAAACAAGAACGTTGCTGAAAAAGATAAAAGATCGCACCAAACTTTCGTCTCTCTCTCTCTCTCTCTCTCTCTCTCTCTCTCTCTCTCTCTCTCTCACACACACACACACACACACACACACACACACACACACTTCATAAGCAAGAATCCAGAGCATGATTAATCCATTGATTCCACAAATAACTGTAAAGTACCTAATAGTTTGTTAAACACATTTTTATATATCTTCTTCTTTACAAGTATCTTTAAATCTCACACCATAGGATAATTATGTAATATGTAAACTGCCAGATGAGGATCAAAGTGCTATCAGTGTTTATCTTGAGACTGGATGCTTCTTTTACTCTTCTTTGTGGTGCAGCGCCTCTCTAGGCAGACCTGACCAGCTATGAAATGCTGATCTCCTTAACCCTACCTGGCAAGTGCTAGCATCATAGGCATACACCATCAAGTCCATCTTTGAGATTGACTTTAAACATTAACCAGTCACATCTAGATATGGAAATTTTTACTTGTTCCCTGATATCAAATAGCTGGTTCAGTGCAATTGTATTTAGTAACCGAAATGAAGTAATTATCCATTTTAAAAATATGGGACATTTAGCAAGGATTTCAAACAGTTTTTTTTTTCTTTAAAAAGGAGAGACACCAGGATATATAACACACTTAGAATGATGTTGGGACATTTTGAAAGAACAGAGAAAAGAGACAGCTCAGAGGTAACACTAGCATTGACTCCTAGAGTTTAATCTCAGTGTTCAAAGTGCATGTTAAATGTCTGTCTTCAGCTTCTCTGAGGCTGGAGAAAAGCCTTTTTTTGTTTGTTTGTTTGTTTGTTTGTTTGTTTGTTTGGTTGGTTGGTTTTATCAGACTGATGCCCCTGAACTGTCAAGTACTAGGACCTAGAATAATTCCAATCTGTTCTCTTAGATCACAACAAAAGGAAGATTAAAATTCACTGCTGAGCAATAACCTCATTTGTGAGTTGCTTTTTTTCTATGTCCTGGTTGGTTTGTCAGTAATGATAACATCATCTTCATTTTTTCAAGTGCATCAGACTAGTGGTAAGTGGCTGAAACAAAAATCACTTTGATTTTTCTAATATATTTGCTCTTGATGCTAAAACTTTCAATTAATTAATGGGAAAAGTTGAGTATAGTCCTTTGGGGAAGGATATGAAAATATGACAGATCTTCATTTGTAAAAGTTAAGTGGTGGAAAATAGAATTGCACTACTTAAGAAATTGTAATTTAGGCAACAGGAAAGGAAAGGAAAGAGATTTATCAACTCACAGAAAAAAATAATTTACATGTTGAATTTATAGTTTTCCTGAACAGTCTCAAGTCATTAAATATGTAAACAATTCCCTTTTGCATGGTTTTTAAAGTGATAAAATCAAAGAGTTTGAAAAACAGTAAAGGCCAAATTACAAATGGCAAATGTATTAAAGTTACTCTCCTTGAATTTTCACTGTCTACTCTCATTTCCAAATCTGGACCTCATTTCTATGCTCAGGCTGGAGTCTTTGTAAGAGACATGCAGCTCCCACTACAAACCCACACATTTTGAACATAGCTTGACTTCAACATGTATTTTACCAAATATAGATTTTTAACTGCCTTCAAATGAACAGCTAAGCTACTTAGTTTAATCTATACCCATGAATTTCCCTTTGCACATACAATGATTAACTGGGTGGGCTAGAATCACTGAGTCTGAACATTTTTGTTCCATACACCATGACTGTTTATAATATTCAGATATATAATTCATGAAGCCATATATATATATATATATATATATATATATATATATATATATATATATATATATATAATATTGAGCCTGCAGATCTATCCATATGAGTGAAGATACCCTGCATGTATCTCAACTTTTCTCCAATTCTCACCTTTACCTTAAATTTTGATCGACAGCTCTGTTCCTAGATTTCAGACCTTCCTGATAATATTTTGTTATTATGGCTTGACACTTATCTCATTTTTATTAATTTATTTCTATATTCAAATGTAATTATTAAACATATGTATACATTCCATATTTCTTTATGTTATTTTTATTTCAAAAGATTAATTGTATTAATTGTACATAGAAGAATTTTTAATATTCATATATAAAATATATAACAGTAATATCATGTGCACATATATGTGTATATTTGTATACACAAGATTTATATGTATGTATGCACGTACATATGATTTTATGTGTATGAAATATAGGCACTAAGAATGAGAGGAGACATATTTGTCTGAGACTGGCTTAATTTCTTAGTATGATTATCCTAGTTGAATCCATTTTTCTGATAATGGCATAAATTCATTTTTCTTTGTGTCTGAAAACACTATTCATTACACACACATACACACACAGGCATGCAAGCTCACATGCAAGCATGCACATTTACACACACTAAGCTATTGTGGATACAATCTGTAATACAAATGACTAAGGTTTCTTTAACTAGGCAGGACTTCCAGTAGAAAAATAAGGACAGCAACTCACCCATAAAACCTTTGACCTAAAATATGTCCTGCCTATAATATGTACAGGGACAAAGATGGAGCAAATACTAAGGGAATCGTCAATCAATGACTTGCCTAAATTGAAACACATTCTATGAGCAAGAACTAATACCTGAAACCATAATAATACTCTGTTTTGCTTGTTGGGGGAAGGATAGAGTGATCCTAAAGAGGATAGGGACTCCATAGGAAGACCAACAGAGTGAACTCATTGGACTCTTGGATTCTCCCAGAAACGGAACTACCAATTAAAGAGGAAGCATGGGCTAAACCGAGGCCCCTTACAAATGTGGCTGGTGTGCAGCTTGGACTTCATGTGGTTCCCCTAATAACTGGAACAGGGGCTACTCCTGAATCTATTGCCTGTCTGTGGATCCTGATCCTCTAACTTGTCTGCCTTGTCTTGCCTCAGTGGGAGAGGATGTGCCTAGTCCTGCATGTGAGTTGATATCTGGAGGAAGTGCTCCCTTCTCAGAGGAGAAAGGAAAGGGGAATGGGGAAGAAGAATTGATAGTGGGGTCTGGGATGAGAGGGGGTACTTATATTAGGATATAAACTGAATAAACAAATTAATGAAAAAAGAAAAAATATTATTAAGTTACTTAAAAGAATACAAAGGGAAAAAAGGCAAGGGGACCTTAGAAATGTTGCTGGAAATATAAATTTGTCCAGGTACTACAGAAAACAAACAAACAAACAAACAAACAAAAAACCAAAAACAAACAAAACAAAACAAAAAAACAACAACAAGGCTACCATATGATCCAGATTTACCATTCTTGTGTGTTTGCCCAAAAGAACCACCAGTCATTTGTAACATTTATGTTATTAAGCATCCTGCCTTTGGACTTTATGCTACATGCATCCCAGAGCAGCCATTGAATGTGGCCTAAGATATTTGTAGATTACAACATTATATTGAAATTTCAAAAGGTTAGATACACTTTATCGTAGTTAGGTTACCTGTCAACTAAACCTAGAATTATTAGGGAGAATTTGAGTAAGGAATTACCCAGATCAGATTGGCTATGGTCATGTCTGAGAGGGATTGTCTTGTTAATGGAGGTGAGAAGACCCACCCTGAATGTGGGGAGCACCATTTCATGGAAGGTGTCCTGTTTTGTGTAAGAGAGAAGAATGCTCAGGCGGGCAGTGCTGGCACCTTCATTTTCTCTCTGCTTTTTGAGTGTGATTGGCTGTTTGAGTTCCTACCTTGACTTTCAGAAAATGATGGACTGTAACCTAGGATTGTAAACTGAATAAACCTTTCCTTCCCTAAGTTATTTTTTGTCAAGATATTTCATCAGTGAAACAGAAATGAAACTAAGATACCTGTGTAAGACAGTGTGGAGATAATACTATACAGACTCAGACTTTCCATTATCCTAAGTGACTGTCAGTTCTCTACCTGATATTATCAACAAAATTTCTGTATACTCATATTTGAGGGTTTTTTTTTTTTTTTTCAGATCTGGGACTTTGGAAGTTGCTAAAACTAAAGCAGTCCTAGCAAGACATTGGCTCTCATTTAAGAGCTTGTTGTGATCTCAACTCCTGTGAACCAAGTTTTAAAACATCTTTATATGTCGTGAAATCACTTTTAGTGACAAACCTTGACACATTGATTGCATACCTTTGTCTTTTCTAAGTGTGCCCCTGAGGACTTGTATTCTGCTAATAACATGATTAAAACAGTGCAAAGAGTATATTATGAACTTCAAGTGACGTTTCTTTTGAAATAATTATAACTGAGGTACTTTCAATTAAACTGGCAGGTGTTTTAGAATGTGAAAAGGATTAATTAGGGATCGAAGTAGTTCTTTTTACTAACAGTGTCATTATAATAGTCTGTGTAAGTGGATATTATACTCTCTTAAGCAAATTTAACTTAATACAGTAAGAGTAGTTAATCTGTGAGTATGTGATTTTTTCAACTTGCTTCCAAAAGGAATCTGAGGTTGAACACTCGGTGAGGGATTTGATCAGGCCCGGTCTTTGGCTTTTTAGAAATGCCCATTTGAGACATTCGGGTTTTTAACAGTTCAGTGCTCCATAAGTGGCTTTCCATTTCAAGGCAATCTATCTTTGCTAACAGGCTCTACATTTAATGTTGTGTGAACTACCATGTAGTGATCACTACTAGTGCAGTTAAATGCTTTTATAATTAAATCTATAGTGAATGGATTTCTTTATCTTTGTGAGGCAGCTTCCTGCTGTGTGTTTAAACTTGTGGCAATTTAGAGTATTGTCATAGAAAATGTGCAGTACGTGGCTGAAATACTATTCCAATGACTTCCCTTGAAGAGGAATATGGCTTTTGTTAAATACATACGTATGGGGTTGCATTGGGTACTTAGTAATGTAAGTCATCATTTACAACCTCGAAAAGCTTTTGTAAAATCCATGAAAAATATAATTAGAAAATAACCTGACACACAGCACAGAGATGTACATCATAGTTGTTTTTGAGTTGAGAACTTCTGCCTTCTCTATAGGAAGCTTGGTTGGTGACGGTTGGACACACCAACTCAGGATAGCTTGAGTTAGACTTTTAATGCTTTATCTACTCTCAGTATGACTGGGATCATTTATTAATCATTGATAAACCTATAAAATACATGAAGAATAGTATGATGGCATAGAGTTAGTGCAATTAATGTGCAAATATATCTTCTATTCAGCATGGTGTTTGGTGCCAACTCAGTGTTCCTCATTATATTATTACCAACATCCCAACAGGAAGTTGAATTGACTTCAAACTTAAGAAAACTACAAGAATGGACATCATTTCAAATTTAACCTATAAAGTAGGGGAATGGGTGCTTGTTAAAAAGCACCTTTTGGTTATAAAATTCTTTATATTTCTAGTCTCTAATTAGTTATGTTGAACTGTATTAAATTATATTGATTTAACAGTTTATAATAAATCCAAAAATTGACAATTTTAGGAACAGTGCTTTAACGCCTGTGGAATTATTACTGGGGAAACTGAGAATTCTGTTTGGGGTTCCTTTTACAGTTTGGAAGAAAAATAACACAGCAACCAAGCTGTAAATCCTAGCAGTTGTCTGGAGTAAGGAAATAGAAAAGAAAGAGAAAAATCAGACTCTTTGTTAGGAAGCAAAGAGCCACATGGAAGAAAGGGAAGGGAGACCAGACAAAAAGCAATAAATCCCTGAACATCAGGGAAAGCATACCCATGACTCTGGCTTCCAGCAGACACAATAAAGAAAAGACATGGTTAGTACACACTGGATCACAGCATCTGATTTCATGTACTTATGTCCCCTTGAGAGGGATTATACCTGAACACATGGTTGGAAACATAAGTGGGTGTCAGTTTATTAAGAAAGAAAAGACAGGATTGGAGCACAGTGGTGCACACCATTAATCCTGGCACTCTGGTGGCAAAGGATCTCTGAGGTCAAGACTAGCTTGGTC
>CACVCL010030206.1:0-53671 GCA_902729485.2 Mus minutoides
TTCAAGTGTCAGTGTCTTTGGTACAAGAAGAGACTCGATGTGTGACCAATTCTGCTGCTGCCACTGGCTCTTTCAGCCTCTTCTTCCATTACTAAGTGTCTCCCATTTTGTAGCAATTTCACACTCTTGGTAGATTTTTACCCATGGTATGTCTAGTCTTAAAGTTTTAAAATTTATCAGACCAACTAAAATTAATAGCTCAGGACCACAGACTAAAGAAGAATTGAGGGAAAGCATAGGAGAATAGGTGAGTTTCCAGTTTTGAGTTATGTGTAACTTCTCTCTTGATTAAAGACTAGTTTGATTGGAAATAAATAAATATTAAGAGGCAAAAGATTGTTAGGTATTGTTAAGCATTACTGTGCATCCATATAATAGTGAAACATATCATGATATATTAGTATAATTATCAACACATAATTGTGCTCCATAGTTGACTTCTTTTAGTATTCTCAAACACTATAAGCAAAATGAAAAACAAATTATAAATGCCAACAACCATCTCTAGATTAATTGGGTGTTTTTATTAATATTCCAAAAAAGTCACTTAGTAGCAAGGGGTTTGCGGGGGGCGGGGGGGGGGGTAGATCCTATCAAACGACTGAGTGAAAGGCCACCTCTGGGAGAACTTTGCAGGAAATATATTGGTCCTTGAACCTTCAGTATTTTTCAAGATACTTTTGTTCGGGGGTGACCAAGTAAACACTTCCACTCTACTTATGTGTACTTAATCAAGCTCAAGATGTGTATAATCAGAAGGCATTTTTGTTTTTATTTGTAAGAATGGGCCTGGTTTCTCTCACCCAAAATCTTCGCTGCGGCTGCTGGTGTAAGAACCATTATTTAAGAACTATCCTTCATGATATATCATAATTTATATTACAATTTGCTTTTGTTGTTAGTAAGTTTTGAGAACTTGAAGTTCTGTTAAAGGGATAGAGAAATATACTAATAATCTTGATTGTTTTTATAGTTTTGTAGCTTTTGGGCTCAAGCCAATGAGGAGGCAGCAGTCAAGAGAACCAACCCTCCTTTCACTGGAGTCTTATTGGATTCTCAACCGCTTCATATAAACATAGCTTTTCCAGGCAGGAATGAACCCATGTTATTCCAAGGATGTCTTGAGAGATATGGATCTTCACAGAGATGTGTCAGCCTTCTTGGCATCTTAATTAACTGGCTTCAGCTCTTAGGGAACATTTCTCTATGAGAAATATCAAAGTAGCAGGCACCTTTTCTAACAGTTGCTCCACTGATCTTATTGGAACTGCCCGTGACTGGATGTACATTCCCATAACCTGTGAAGGTCAAAGCTATGTTGGGACCCTTACCTGTCCACACTGATCAAGCTGTTTTGCGCATTTTCTTACACCATACATTCTTGGTGTAACTGACTTCATCATCTAGCATGACATTATTCATTCAAACTTCATAGAAAGCAATTTTGCAATGATTTGTATCTATCAAGAAGTTTAAAATGATTCATAAACTTGAGTAGGCAGTTCTATTTTTAAGGAGCTATCATAAGGAAATAATCAGGATTTTTAATGAGCAAAGGACAATTATTACCACAATCATTTATATAACCTCTGATTATATAAAATTATATGTAATGTTTATGTAAAAGGGTATTTATTGCAACATTATTTATAATATTCCTGAATTTAGCAACACCTTAAATATTCAAACACTGGTGAGTTGTTATATAATGTCTAAACCGCTAGCTGAAAGCATTAAAATGTCTGCTTTTGATTTATGAAGTTGATGGGGGAAATATTCACAGTAAAATTTAAGGCATATAAGCATTGTTTGTAATAAACAAAAACAAACAAAAAAACAATATTTGTGGGGGCTGGAGACATAGCGAAGCAGTTAAGAGTATTAGCTGCTATTTCAGAGGACTGGGTACAACTCCCAACACCCACATGGCAGCTCACAACTATCTGTAACTCCAGAACCCTCACACAGACATGCATGCACAGAAAACATCACTACACATAAAATAAACCCCAACCCTGCATGTTTTATAAAAGATGTGCAATAATTTACTATTGTTATTATCATTATTAGGTGTGTGATTTAAATAGTTTCTCCTATAGGGTAAAAACAAATGCCACTCATATATTTCTATTAAATGTATTACTTTAGCTATACTAAAGCTATGTTTGATGTGTTTGACAGCTTCAAAGATAGGTCACTTATGGCTCTGTTTCTATTGTCTATGTCTTCTCTTGTAGCTGTTTTTGATATGCCTAGTACTTATTGGTTGAATCCTCTTTGTGTACAAAATTCAGAGAGGCTATAAATATAGATACCTTCCACTCTGACATTCACTGTTTTCAGTAATCAGAGAAGAAATATTTAACCTGAAATTAATTTTACATTTAGCTGGAGGTTTGATTTCTCCTTTATATTGTGTACTTTCCTGTTCCAAAGATTGCATCCAGAAAGAAATATGGGTAGTTCCCTTTGCTTCCTACGTGTGGTAGTTTCTAAATTAGAGTTTCAAATCTTCTAGCACTAGTTTTCAAGCTATTTCTCCATATCTACTAAGTGCTAGTTTTATCATTCTTATACCACTGACAAGTACCTCTTTGCATGTGCTATAAAGAGAGTCCTAATAATGGAATTTCTTTATATGTTTTTAAGTATTCATGCCAACCATTTATAAAAATCAGGCATTTCTTGTATATTTTTAGTTTTAAAAATGCATTCCAATATCTCTAATCACTTTGTGAAATTTTTTTTCTGAACTTATCAATGTCCATAGTAGTGTATATTATAACTTTAGATACTGGAGCATTGGATACTAGAGCACACTGTCTACTGTGGGGATATAAATCTAGTGTATTTGTTAATAGTCCTGTATTTCTATATTGTTGGCAGCATGAAAAGCAGAAATCGTACAGCTGCCAGGGATCATGTCCCAGCACGATACTGCTGACAGTCATATGGTGGGTTGCAATCAAATGTATGATTAGGAATTCTGTGAAGAGACAGTTCTTTTAATATGAAAATATAGACCATCACTTTCCTCCCTCCTAGTAAACACCACGTTTCTAAATAATGGCATTTTTAAATGAAGGCACAGACAATGGCTCTCATTACTATTACTAAATTTATTATTGTGTCATACTCAAAGGCCTATTTAGTCTGCCTAATAATGTCAAACTAGTTTTCTAACCAACAAGTAGAATGGGCTGTTTATTCTTTCTCTCTACCCAGCAACTACATGTGGAGTGCCCCAAAATCCCTTGATGAATTCTTTCTAGTCCACTACTTAGGCCAGCCTCTTTCTTTTGACTTCAAGTGATGAAAGTGTTTCTGCGCTTGCTCAGCAGATGTTGTGCCTAACCCTGAGACAAGCTTCTCTCACTAGTGGAGCCTTGGTGCTTACATATTGTCAGTATGGCACTTTGGGATGCAAGGTGCCCCGTTACATACATACTAGCTATTACTATTAATTGTTTAATTAATTTGCAATTGTAGTTGGATAAAAATGATGGGTTTGCCTTGTTTATGAAAATATCCCCCGAAGCACAATTATATTGCAATATCTGTACATAGGCGGTCCACACACATCCTCTGGTAATTGTCACTGGAGAAGGATGCCATATGCTAATGAATTGTCTGGATCACTGAGAGACAAACGGCCCTGCAAGACTTCTCTAAGACACATTTCTATATCGAGCTAGAGATAGGTCCTGCTCATCCCAAGAACTGGAGAGCTCCTGTGAGTGCTACATCATCATTTTCGGCTCATTTGAGTCATTAGCATCTTGCCATTATCATTTGTTTCCCTGTTACCACCTTCCCCAGAGTAATAGATGTGCCGTACCCTCAGGATGCCTGATAAACATGACATTGGAGACTGTTTCCCACTCAAAGAACACATTACAGGATTAAAAGTACAGAGTACAGCTGTAACATCAATAAAAATACCACTAGAGGATGCAAAGGAGGCATGAGCATCAAGGGCAGAATGGCTCCATGCTTCTTGTCTCCTCTGGATCCTCAATAGTAACAGAGGTGTGGGGAGGCGGGGGAATAACATTTTATTTTCCATATATGGAATGGGAATTACTTTCTGCCTCATCACGGGGAAACCAAAATGTTATACCAGCCTAGTGACAGTGTTGAATCTCCATGAATCAGCTCATAATGTAGTGAAAAATCAACGGAGCCTTCTAAGATGACGACCAAGGAGAACTCACTAGCTAAGAGATAAAATTAATATAATAAAAGATCATTAGAATATTGTCCATGTTTTCATGAAACACTTGAATTTTCCAAAGTGGATACCATCCATCCTTCTGGCAACATCTAATGATGAATTTTTTTTTTTTTTTTGGATTATTACACTGAGTTCTGATTCTATGTGGGGCACTTTCCTAGGCATTCTGCATATTAAAGTTTTATACTACAGATATAAACCATGTGACTTCTCCACTATGCCCTGCTGCCATAAAAGCAAGAGCTCCAGTAAAGCATGTTTTGACTGTGATATCTAGGAAAATGATTAAAATGATTTGGCAAACTGTTTTCTTTTTAGATCCTCTCCTTACATACCGTCTTCCTCACAGAACAGAGAGAGTCCCTCTACAAACCATTGATGGCCCTAATAAAGCATTGCTTTATTATCTCTGGATGCTTCATAAATTTGGAACACGTTTCTTTTACACGGCTATGTAACTGATTAGGAATAGTCTCCAATATTCCGGGTACACACTAAAGTGTTATATGTAAATACTTTCTGTCTGTCTTGATCCACATTTTCTACATACGACTATATAACTATCTTTGCCAAGGCTCTTCAGAGAAGGAGAGTCAATGGGTAAAGATATATAGACATGCTTTTTTAATGAGAAATTTACTGGATCCCACAATTCCAGTTTGTTCAATCTGCCATCAGCAATTGGATACTCAAGGTACAATCTGAATTTTCAACATCCTCACAGTTTGGGAATTTGAATATTTTTCCCCAGCTGGTAGAATTATTTGTGGAAACTTCCAAGCACTAGTGGCACATGCCTTTAATCCCAGCACTTGGGAGGCAGAAGCAGGTGGATTTCTGAGTTCGAGGCCAGCCTGGTCTACAGAGTGAGTTCCAGGACAGCCAGGAGAAACCCTGTCTTGGAAAAAAAAAAAAAAAAAAAAAAAAGAATCAGGACTCACCTGGTTGGAGTCAGTCACTAGGAGAAGGCCTTTGAATGCTGGAGCTTTTTGCCTAGGTTTCTATGACTCTCTCTGCTCCCCAGTCTGACATGATGTAAACAGCTGTGCCTTACAAATTCCTTGACCACCTTGACCTGCAACATTCCAGCCATCCCTGCTGCTGTGAACTAAAACTTCCCTGAAACTGTGAGTCAAAAGCAATCTCTCTACTCTTAAGTTGTTTCTGTCAGGTATTGTGGTCAGAGTGACACAACAGTTAGCTAATTCAGCCAATAATGCAGCTTCACCGAAAACTTAAATCCTGCAGACCACAGGAGCCAATGGTAAGAGGCCAGTCTGAGTCCAAACATCTGATAACTACAAGTGTCAACACCTGAAGGGAGATTGGCACAGCCTGCACACATTGCTGAGTGACAGGCTCTGTGCAGCCTGCTAATTTAAATGCTAATCTCTTCCTCCAGGAACACTGGCACACACACACATAGAAATAGGTTTCACCTGCTATCTGGTCATCCCTGAATTCAATCCGCTCAACACACAGTTAACCCTTATGATCCATCTGTGATCTTGGCTTCTTCTTGAATCACACTTACTCTCTAAATAAAGACATAATGCAAATATAGTCCTGCTATTGTGATAGAATTCTCTTATATCCAACCCAAATTGTATTTATCGCTTCACCAGGACAGTTCTTAAATGTTACCCTTCTCAAAATATGCTGCAAATTTATAATACAAAATGAATACTTAGTGAACATATCTTCATTTCTGAAGACCCAAGGTCATTAGTAGCCCCGCCTAGATTGGACTTTGTAGTTTCATTGACCTTAATTAATTCTTTGGCATAACAATCCTATGAGATCTCCTAAGGGAGCCCCTTCCTACATTACAGACATACTCTTTCTTACCTCTGTTATAAAGCATATCTACTTTACCTTGGCATTTCAGACCAGTCATTCCAACCACCACTGTAACTCTTTGCTACTTAACTGAGTCAGAGGCATAAGGAAATCAGAGTGGTGGGGAGGTAGTTTAATTAACCAGTTCCATGGACTGACTGTTGTGTTTCCTGGTGGAAGAAATTCTTCTTCTCGATCAAAGGCTTCTAGCCCAGAGGAGTTTAAAGCTATATAGAAAAAGGAAACAAAGAATTTCTGGTAAGTCATTAAGGATAATGGTTTCACTCTTCCATTGGGACCTCTGATTAGTCTTCTACATTCCATGCATGACTTTTGGGTACAGCTTGACCAATGTATTCAAAACCAAGCATGAAACACAATGAACTTGTCAAAACCAAAGGAGACACCATATACTCTGTGATTGTCTTGGATTTAGATACCAGAATCTACATTATTATTCAGCCTCCAAATTGAGTTTTGAGTCAGATTGTAGCTAAAGAATAGCTGATGTTGGCATAAGTACCTCCCACCTCTCCTACTGCCATGAGATTCTAGACCTATTTTCTAATTGCAACTAACAATTTATAATCAAACTTTGATAATGTGAAAATTGATGGTCTTATTAATTATAATCACAACCTTTTGCATACATCTACAATTTTATATTCATAGAATTTGTCTTGTTCCCTAGCCCTAGGACCAGATGACAAGGCCTCAGAAAATTGTTTTAATTAACTTCTTTCAATCCTTTTGGACTCTGCCCCAGTTGCACAAACACGGCTTTTGCAAGCAGGAACAAATACTGATTAGATAGACCAAAATTTTGTGTGGTGTGAATCTGCTCAGAAAGTGTACCAACCCCTTAGCTTCTTAATTAACCTGTTCAAGTTTTCTGGAAATATTCCTCAAGAAATGCAACGAGGAAATCATAGAGGTAGACTCACCTCTGTCCTTGGTTTTACTTGATACTGTTAATAAGTGGTGTTGAACAAAAACCAGCATGAATTCCTTCACAAAACCTAGTCTGGTCATTTGACTTCTGAATACCCAGTGTTGCTGTAATAATGCCTGGCTTTGTGATGGTAGATGTCACTCTATACACTTAGAACACGTTGTTTCCATACTTCTGGGGAGAAAAAAAAACAAGTTTTTAAAATATATAGCATAGTGTTATGTGTAGAGATAGTCACTCACTTCCTCAAATGAATAAATGTGCATTGCTTCACTACAGACATTGGAGTGTCCCTACATACAGTTCCACTTCCTGCCAACCTCGTTACTTATAGTCAGTGAAAATCACCATAGTTCAATGTCCCTTCCTTAGGTTCATAGTACCTTAATGCTCCATCACAGTGCCTGTATCGTCTGCCTCATGTCATTTGACCATGTGGCATTTTATCACCCCATATCATCAGAAGGAAGATGAGTACAGAACAGTAAGTGTCATGGCCACCACATCTGTGAACATCAGATGGACCAGTAGAGGAGAAAAATGGTAGACAGGAACATGAGATTCTGGGTTCTCTTCAAGAATGAACAATTTTTTTATTTTCCTCATTTCTGTTTATATATTGTTTAGCTAGCTATTCAAGATTGCATTGCAAGGAGAGCTTGAGCCAAAAGTATCTTTGACCCCTCCCCCCATCCAAGGTTTTCCTTCTCTATTCTCCTGCCCTGTGGCCTTGTTTTACCCAAGAGGACATTCATCATAGGCCTTATTCTGTTCCTGAAGTTTTCCAACAGTTGCAAGAACACATCTAGATGATGGTTTGTGCATGAGTAATGAGCTGCAGACCATCTGGACCCCGGTGAATAAGATTTTTCTAAAGAGAAAGTAGGTATGCTCATGTAGCCTCTAGTAAAGTGCATTGTTAACAATTTCCCTGTTTTAATATTGATATTGACCTCTTATTTGATTAGTTTACAAGTTAAGTTTTTATCATAGGGATGAATGCATAGGACAGAACACTGAATACAGAGAGTTTAGAATGACCATAAGTTTCAGACAGCATTTGGAGTTTCAGAACATTTCCCCACAGACAGAGAAGGAGAAGAACTAGGAATTTCTTGCTCACTTCACAAAAGCTGCATTCTACTTTATTAATAGCTTACACTGTACAGATGGCTTCACTGGACATGTGTTGTGCTTTGTGTGTAGTCAAAAACAATTTCTAGTTATCAAAAAAAAAAAGAATGGGGGATATAGTTATTGGAAGATTTCACAACATGATACGTAAGATATTGATGTGAGACTATTTCTCATTCTATACCTTTTGGTCTATATCTAAGTGTAACCCTAGTTGTAATCCCTTGCCTGAAGTAAATCTTGCAATCCATGTTTATCCTACACTCAACAGAGAACTTACAGTGGCAACTCTGAGGGTCAGATCTCAGAGATGGCAACATTTAGGGATGTGTTGGAAACGTCAGTGTTTTAGTTAGGGTTTTATTGCCGTGGTGAGATACCATGTCCACAGCAATTCTTATAAAGGAGAACATTTAATTAGAGCTGGCTTACAAGTTCTGGGGCTTAGTACAGTTGCCATCATGTAGAAAGCACGGTGGTACACAGGCAGACATGGTGCTGGAGAAAAACAACTGAGCATTCTATATACTGATCCATAGACAGCAGACTAAAAGAGTGAGCCACTGGGCCTGGCTCGAGCTTCTGAAACTCAGAGCCCATCTCCATGAATGACACACTTCCTGCAACAAGGTCACACTTATCCCAACAAGGCCACACCTCCAGTCATGTCACTCCCTGTGAATCTATGAAGGCCATTTTCATTCAAACCACCACATTCAGTTACCCCACCCTGCAGCCCAGATATTCTGGGGCTGAAGTTCAGCAGTGTGTTTTAATGAACCCTCCAAGTGACTTTAATGCACCCGAAGTTTGATAACTGCTGCCCTAGACTGTAACTATTAGATCTGTAGCTATTCAAGGTACTATATTAAACATTTGAGGTCAATTCTGTTTTAAATGGGCATATTCGTTGATGCCAAGTAGTAATTTCTATTTGGCCTGATCATTTACTGTCTAATCAATCTGGTCATCAGCCCTACAAAATGGAATTGATCTCATTTAATTCCTGAGAATGGTTCAGACTGCCAAGCTGCCAAGGGCCAATATGAGCTTTCATTAATAAATCATATAAGTCATGAAGGCGAGAACTAAACTGGGAATCAAATTCTTCACTCCCAAATAAGCCGAGGATGGGTTTTAAAAGGCAATCCCAGCTGGATAATGCATCCATTGAAATAAAGTTTTGCTCCCCAAGATTGACATGTCTTTTCTTGCTTAAGGGCTCCAGAGTTTTCAGAGCTTTACCTATTCATTCACTCAAAATCAAACCCTTCCTCATTTGTTATTCTCAGAGTGGAGTGCCACCCTAGCATAACTGACTTCTTAACAAATATTCGAAAATTTGTATATCCAAATGACTTCTATTGCCTTCAACCCTTAGGATTTGGCATGTTTATTAAAATATACCTGAATTCATTCTTTTAAACAAACCTTTATTAAGCCTCTGCATTCCACCTGACACTGTTCTAGATGAGGCACTACATCAGCAAGCTAGGCAGATTTAGTGCCAGCCCTAGTAGCACTGTTATTTTTAGTAACACCTTTGTCATTCCACATTTCAGTCAGGCTGTGGCTGCTGACATGTTTTGACGATCAATGGTGAAACTATATTCCTGCACTTGTAGTCATCCCTCTTTAAGTTAAAAAAAGAGAGAGGCTACAGTCCATTCCTCTTTGTATCCACTTGTCAATTGCTGGTAGATTGAAGCAGGTTCCTGTTCTTTTACAAGTCAACATGGTAGACGCAAACCACATGACCCATACAAACTTCGGACTCACGCTAATCACCCTCATGCAGCTTCCTAGGCTGGAACATAATTGCAAGGAGTTAATCTAGATAACACCAACATCATCAAAGGCCTTTAACTTTTGTAATTAATTTACCTCTGATGACAGAATTATGCGCTATTGTGATTCCTTTTCTAAAATGGAGAAAAGGACTCATGACACAATGGCTTCCTGACTGCATCTGACTAGAGTGAACAGAGTGACCCCATAGTCCATGTCCTCAACTGATAAGCACTTTACATCATTTCCTGAAGAGAATAATAATTAGAAAAATATAAATTCAAATAAAATTTGCACAGCCCGGGAGCTCATGTTTTCATACCCGCCATAAATCTAGTCAAAAATTCTCCTCACTCAGGGAATGGGGTAGTAATTAACTGTCTAGTGACTCAGGAGGGCTTGTTCCAGCTATCAATTTAATTCACTAGCCTTAGTGTTATCTCCTACTGCCTTCAATTATTGTTTTCCTGATGTTTGGGCAGCAATGACCTTTGCACTAGCTGTATCTGTTTCAAAATCAATCTTTCTCTCTCTCTCTCTCTCTCTCTCTCTCTCTCTCTCTGGATTCTGGCTGTTTCTTTTCTAATATAACATTGCCTGCCTTATATACCATCAATCTTAGACTGAGTTCCTTTCTCTCATTCTATTGTTTGTTCTACTTGAATTCAATGTGGCAGAAAATGTTTTACCTCAGAGCTGAGTTCTTCGGTTTACTCACTGAATGTGCAATTAGTAAGATCACCATCCTAAGAAACGAGTCTATTAGGTCCATTATATCTAGTTTATAGGAATAGAAAAAGTGTATTTACTTTCCAGAAGCTAGTTCATATCTCTAGAGACAAATAGAGATGTCAGTTTTCTATATGGTTACTAATACGTTCACATACATTGGCTAAGTACAATGGAAGAGCTTATCTTCTATGAAGCTGTGTGATATTATTACAAGGACCACCTTCTAAAAATCATGGCGTATTGCTTCCTTTCACCTTCTTTCTGTCATATGTTAGTGATTTATGGAAGCTGCATTTGTTAAAAAAGAAGAAGTCTCCTTCAGCTAACTTCAGAGCTATTGAGATCCTCACTTGAATTTTCTACACAGAATATAATGCCATTTAGGTGTTTGATTCATCACGTATCTTCAAATTGAAGACGAAGATTTCATCTTTGATTTACTGATGTATCTTTAGTTCCTAGACAAAATTCTGTACTTGGTCATTGGTGACTAAATGTTCATTCAAATATTATATAATAGAAATATTATACCAATATTACTGTTAATGAATTGGAAGTCATGATGTTAAATGAAATAAGCCAGACACAGAAAGATAAGTACTGCATTTTCTCACTCATGGAATTTTCAAATGTTGATCGTATTCATAGAAATCAAAAGTTGAGTAGAGGTTACAAGATGTTAGGGAGAATCAGGGAGAGATTGATTTATCAGGGTTAAAATTGATTTATGAATAGATACATGTGAAAGGAGAAACACTGGAAGGTAAGTGTAATGCTAATATACTGGCGTTTAATGAAAAGATAGAAGAAAAGATTTTTGCATCTTTGTACCACAGAAATGTAATGGTTGAAAACCTACATATTTTACCATCATCTGGTCATTACAAAATATGCACATGTATCAGAGCATTACAGGCACCAAATAAGGACATGTAATTTAAAATGAAATAATTTTTAAAAGAATATTGATATTAAAATATAGAGAACTTTAATTCTATTCTTTTTATGCACAAATAAAGTCAACCCAGACCTTATTATTAGTCTCCCTCTCTTTCACACAATAAAGGCTATTATAACACTGTATGTACACAGTAGCATAAGAATATGCAACATATTTGGAAGTGTTGAATTAATCCTTATTCAACAGACAATGACAGGATAACTTTGTATGAGAACTTAAGATGCAGAAAATAAGCCACTTCCTTCCTGTGTTGGCTTGACTCCATCTTCCTTCTAGAAGTTCAAGTTTTATAATTGAGTACTCTTGTTCTGCCTGATGATGATTCAATGCCAAAGTGCATACACTTAGCTTCTTCTTAATTGTTTCTTTGTTAGATAATAATACTAGTACCTGTACTATAATTATGTGGATAAAAGAAGATTCATTCAGCATGGCTGACTGTACAGCAGATAGTGGGTCACAGAAATCCCAAGCATAGCATTGACACTTTGCACAGGAAACTGAGGACCAAAGAGAGTCCATGAGTTGTCCAAAGAAGCTAGAAAAGGGCAGAAACAAGACCATGACCTAAACCTCAGCCATTTACGAATGCTTTGTTTTAACTCCAAGAGAGTACTCAATCAGACATGCTTAGAGATAATTTGACAAAGTAATTTCACATAAATTCACAGCATCATTATAGTCCAGCTTCTCATATAAACTGGATATTCCAGTGAAGTCATAGAAAATGATCTCATTCTCACATGGCTGTCCCAAGCCTGTGAGGTAGAAGGTCATCTTTGGAAGAGTAGATATCATTCCACAAAGACAGAAACTTCTTCCATCTCTCCTGAAAGTCAGAAATGTCACTTCTACCAACCAAAGAGAAGGAGCTATTATTAAATCAATAGATTATATGGCAACCAGTAGCCCTGATTATGACATAATCAGGAGTGAACTCATCCATGATAGAATAGGCATGTGGAACCACATTAATACAAGACATAGACACACACACACACACACACAGATGCACAAACACACACACACACACACACACACACACACACACACACACACACATACACATATACACACAGACCTCATAAAATTTTTAAGGAATAGTTAGCATTCGTTAAATTAAATATCAGTTAACATGAATGTACAGACATTCTAAATTTGGAGTTTCAAACAAACTTACAAAATAAGTCATCATTGTGTTTCCACAGGATGGTTCAAGAAAATACAATCCCTTGGGAATCAGTGAGCACTTTGGGGAAAGTAGAAATTTATTACCATATGAATGGCTTTGGGAGTAGATAGATATAAGATATGTATATATCTTAAAACATCAAAACAATAATTATTAGCATAATGATCTGTTATTAGTAAGCAATTATAATATGTAGTGAAAACATGGATTACACAGAGACACTCTTCATCCCAGTTTGCATCCTGTTATTGTGTTTTCTGGGCACTGTGAGGTTCTGTCTCACTCTACATCTCAATAAACTGAAGGCCATTAGCAACACTGTGTAGATAAAATCTGTCAGTATCACTTTCTGAGCAGCTTCACCGACCACCACTAACATATGTTTTAAATAAGGAATACACACCTGCTTCCCTAAAACAATGCTATTACACGTCTCACACACTGCATTGTAGGATAACCATAATGATCATGTGCCCAGAGAAACCAAGTATTTCTGTGAGTCACTTACTGCAGTGAGCTGGAGCTAAACTCACAGAATTTTCAAGGTGAATCAGAGGAAGATGGAAATGGAAATTCTATCAGAACCAGAAGAGTCAACAAAATGAACATGGTACTCACTGGGAAAAGACAAACCAAGGTTCAGAATTCCTTCCATAGGTTCATCAGTAAATTGATACAATCAAAGGAAAGACATCCCATGAATTTGAAAGCACAAATTCAAAAGAAACAAACAGTATATAATGGAAACAGAAAGAAGAGTAGTGAGGCAGATAGAACAAAGCAGTTTCTAGACATAAAGTATCAAAAATCCAATAGACAGAAGAGAACATGAGACGAAGAAGGACCCAAAAGAGGCATGCTTAAACACGGCCTCAATAGAATTCTAGGAAACTCTCAAACAGATGCATATTAAAACAGACAAAAACAAAAATTTTCAAACCAAAACGATTGTAAAGCAAAGGTAAACAGAAGAACATATTTAATGCATCCAGAATAATAAAAAGTCACAGATGGAAAACAAGTACAATTGCCAAGGTAAGACAGAACAGCTTGCAGTTTTTAAACTACGAAATGGTACAGAAGCAAGAAACGGTCAGTAGGAACTGCACTTTAGCCTGGAAGTTTAATCTCTTCTCAGTCTAATGAGCTTGTCTCAGTGTGCCAGGAAATGTCAGCAAGACAGGTGTCCTTCATCCACAGGACAGCAAGGGTAAAGTGGTGATAACTCTAAAGGGTACCGGGTTACCAGTGTTTCTTAGACACAGGCATTAATTAGTTACATGAACTAATTGATACTGAATTTCCAAATGGGTTTGTGTGAGATGGATTTGCACCACCCTATGATAATGCAAGTGGTATTAGAGCTTGGGTGCAAAGGCGACCGACCTTTGATGAGCAGGAGGTGAGATATATTAAATGCATTTTGAACATACAATATTTTCAACTTACAGTCAGGTTATCAGGATATCTCATCATTATACAATAGAGCTTCTACATGGGAACACAGCAGACCTATGTCAAAAGCTATGTAAATTAATAGCCAATAAAGTGACTTCTTAACTAGAAATAATTTTAAATTTACTGAATATCCCCTTCATCACTGAATTATCCTTTTAGATATAAATTTTAAAACATCATCTTTTTTTAAAGAAAGGGACTTAGACCACTGAAGTAAAATAAGATTTTTTTTTGAAGACAAATTATTAGATGCTGATTTATCAATTTATTTGGTGATTTATTGAAAGCCCTGCTTGCACTGCTCATTTGCCAAGGATGACTTCACTTGCTACCTGAAACAGAACGACTTGGAGAAACAGCTGAAACAGTGGGTCTTTGCCCTTAACAACCTGCTGACTGCCACATATGGCTCTGTAAATTGTAAATTCTTGATTGCTTTCCCATGTCACCTTGTGCTTTTAGAGAATAGAAGGAGAATGCAAAGTGGACTGGGGCAGAAGCCTTTCAGGAGCTGTCCTGGCTTTGATCCTCTGGTGACACCCCATCTCTTCCACTCTCATTGGCATCTGGGTGCTTATTCCAAAAGACTCCCACAACACCACATCCCAGAGCCTCCTGGAATTCACCATGCAGTTCGCATTAGCCCCAGACTAACAGAAATTATCCTGCCTTCACTTCCAGAGTGGTGGGATTACAAGCAGGAAGCCCCAGGCTCACCTCTACATAAATGAAATGACAGAAGATTGATTTCCAAAGAACTTAGAGAGAAATCTATGTCATATTATTAAGAACCTTCTTAATAAATATTTCAAAATTTAAATATAAAAGTACTGACTTTTCATTTTTGATTAAGATAAAGAAAACAATGCATTTTAGGGGTACACAATTTCCAAAATTCAAATGTATCATAAAAATGATGAAAGTAAAGAAAAAATGCCACTTGAAAATGTAGAGATAGTTCTTTGGGTAAAGGGTTTGCATTGTGAGCATGAGGAAATAAGTACAACTTCCATAAACTACAGGCTGAACCTGGCGAGCATTCCCAGCACTGGAGAAATAGAAGCAGGAGGATACTTGGTGCTTTCTCTCCAGTCAGCCTAAACTACTTGGCTGGTTCTAGACAAGTAAACAACAGTCTGAGAAACAAAGGAATAACACCTGAGATTATACTGTGCCTCCAGCCTCCACCCCACTTAAACACCCCCTATACACACACACACACACACACACACACACACACACACACACACACACACTGGGAGGGGGGGCAGTGAGCAATTGAAGTAATATACATTAACGTTATTACACTACACTCCAAATAATAAGGCATTACTTGAAGATGTATCATGAAATGACATTCATTCTATAAATTCAGGAAAAACATCACAACTTTTCAAAAAGAGTATAAAATAATGAATTAGCATCGAAGATAAAACAAGTCACAAAAATAATCCAGAAACAGATGGTAAAACATAGAAACAAGTGAAACTCAATTGGATGAAGTGGGAAACAACTAGAAACATGATCCTCCAGCACTCCAAGTTAATTTAAATATAACCAAGGTGAAAAAACGATTTTGGTAATGAGTATGCAGCATCCAACATATAAGTGTTTTTAAAAACTACAAAACCACAATTTAGAAACCAAACACAAAAGTTCATTTGTAACCCTCAGTAAATCTAACTGAAACACAACTGTAAAATAAATTCTCCTGCCATTTTATTTTATTTTATTGGATATCATCTTTATTTATATATCAAATGTTATCCCCTTTCCAAGTTTCCCTCCCTCTCAGAAACACCCTATCACATCCTCTCTCCCCCTGCTTCTATGAGGGTGTTCCTCCATTCACCCACTCTCTCCCACCTTCCCCTATAGTGGAGCATCTATCAAGCCTTCATAGGACCAAGGACCTCTCCTCCCATTGATGCATGACAAGGCCATCCTCTGCTACATATGCAGCTGGAGCCATGTGTACTCCTTTGTTGATGGCTTAGGCCCTGGGAGTTCTGGGGGTTCTGGTTGGTTGATATTAATGTTCTTCCTATGGGTTTGCAAACCCCTGCAACTCCTTCAGTACTTTCTCTAACTCCTCTACAGTGGACCCTGTGCTCAGTCCAATGGTTAGATGGAAACATCCACCTCTGTATTTGTAAGGCTCTGGCAGGGCCTCTCAGGAGACAGCCATATCAGGCTCCTGTCAGCAAGCACTTCTTGGCATTCACAATAGTGTCTGGGTTTGGTAGCTGTATGTGGGATGACTCCCCAGGTGGGACAGTCTGTGGGTGGCCTTTCCTTCAGTCTCTTCTCAACACTTTATCTCCATATTTGCTCCTGTGAGTATTTTGTTCTCCTTCTAAGAAGGACAGAAGCACCCACATTTTGGTCTTCCTTCTTATTGATCTTCATGTGATCTGGGAATTGTATCCTGGTTACTTGGAGATTCTGGGGTAATATCCACTTATCAGTGAGTGTATGGCATATGTGTTCTTTTGTGATTGGGTTACCTCATCAGGATGATACTTTTTAGTTCCATCCATTTGCCTAAGAATTTCATAAACGCATTGTTTTTAATAGCTGAGTAAATAAATGTACCATATTTCTGTATACATTCTTCTGTTGAGGGGAATCTGGATACTTTGCAGCTTCTGAATATTATAAATATAGCTGCTATGAACATAGTGGAGCATATGTCCTTATTACATGTTGGAGCATCTTCTGGGTATATGCCCAGGAGTAGTGTTGTGGGTCCTCCAGTAGTACTATGTCCAGTTTTCTTTTTTTTTTTTTTCTTTTTTTTTTTTTTTTGTTTGTTTTTTGTTTGTTTGTTTGTTTGTTTGGTTGGTTGGTTGGTTGTTTTTTTGGTTTTTTGAGACAGGGTTTCTCTGTAAAGCCCTGGAACTCACTTTGTAGATCAGACTGGCCTCGAACTCAGAAATCCACTTGCCTCTGCCTCCCAAGTGCTGGGATTAAAGGCGTGCACCACCACGCCTGGCTCTTTCTTTTTTTTTTTTTTAAATTAGGTATTTTCTTTATTTACATTTCAAATGCTATCCTGAAAGTTCCCTATACCCTCCCCCTGCCCTGCTCCCTACCAACCCACTCCCACTTCTTGGCCCTGGTGTTCCCCTGTACTGGGGCATATAAAGTTTGTAAGACCAAAGGGCCTCTCTTCCCAATGATGGCCAACTAGGCCATCTTCTGTTACATATGCAGCTAGAGACATGAGCTCTGGTGGTACTGGTTAGTTCATATTGTTGTTCTACCTATAAGGTTGCAGACCCCTTCAGCTCCTTGGGTACTTTCTCTAGCTCCTCCATTGGGGGCCCTGTGTTCAACCAGCTTGCAATCCCACCAGCAATGGAGGAGTGTTCCTCTTTCTCCTCATCCTTGCTAGCATCTGCTGTCACCTGAGTTTTTGATATTAGCCATTCTGACTGGTTTGAGGTGGAATCTCAGGTTGTTTTGATTTGCATTTCCCTGATGACTAAGGATGTTAAACATTTCTTTGGGTGCTTCTCAGCCATTCTGTATTCCTCAGTTAAGAATTCTTTGTTTAGCTCTGTGCCCCAATTTTTAATAGAGTTATTTGGTTCTCTGGATTCTGAATTTGTGAGTTCTTTGTATATATTGGATATTAGCCCTCTATTGGATGTAGAGTTGGTAAAGCTCTTTTCCCAACCTGTTGGTTGCCAATTTGTCCTATTGACATTGTCCTTTGCCTTATAGAAGCTTTGCAATTTTATGAGGTACCATTTGTCAATTCTTGATTTTAGAGCATAAGCTATTGGTTCAGGTAATTTTCCCCAGTGCCCATGTGTTCGAGGCTCTTCCCTACTTTCTTTTTTATTTTCAATGTATCTGGTTATATGTGAAGGTCCTTGATCCACTTGGACTTGAGCTTTGTACAGGAGATAAGAATGCATCGATTTGCATTCTTCTCCATGTTAACTGCCAGTTGAACCAGCACCATTTGTTGAAAATTCTGTCTTTTTTCCACTGGATAGTTTTAGCTCCTTTGTCAATGATCAAGTGACCATAGGTGTGTGGGTTCATTTCTGGGTCTTGAATTCTATCCCATTGATCTACCTACCTGTCAATGTACCAATATGATGCAGTTTTTAATCATAATTGCTCTGTAGTACAGCTTGACATCGGGGATGGTGATGCTTGACATTTTTATTTTTTTATTGTTGAGTATAATTTTTGCTATCCTAGGTTTTTTGTTATTCCAGATGAATTTTCAAATTGCTCTTTCTAACTCTATGAAGAATTGAGTTGGAATTTTGATGGGGATTGCATTGAATCTGTAAATTGCTTTGGGCAAGATGGCCATTTTTACTATATTAATCCTGCCAATCCATGGTCATGGAAGGTCTTTCCATCTTCTGAGATCTTCTTAAATTTCTTCAGAGACTTGAAGTTCTTGTCATACAGATCTTTCACTTGCCTAGTTAGAGTCACACCAAGGTATTTTATATTATTTGTGGCTACTGTGAAGAATCTTGTTTCCCTAATTTCTTGCTCAGCCTGTTTATCCTTTGAGTAGAGAAAGGCCACTGATTTGTTAGAGTTAATTTTATATACATCCACTTTACTGGAGTTGTTTATCACATTTAGGAGTTCTCTGGTGGAATTTTTGGGGTCACTTAAGTATATGACCATACTGTCTGCAAATAGTGATAGTTTGATTTCTTCCTTTTCTATTTGTATTGCTTTGACCTCCTTTTATTGTCTAATTGCTCTGGTTAGGGCTTCCAGTACAATATTGAATAGATAGAGAGAGATTGGGCAGCCATGTCTCATCCCTGAGTTTAGTGGGATTGCTTCAAGTTTCTCTCCATTTTGTTTGATGTTGTCAACTGGTTTGTTGTATATTGCTTGTACTATATTTAGGTATGGGTCTTGAATTCCTGATCTTTCCAAGACTTTTATCATGAAAGGGTGTTGGAATTTTGTGAAATGCTTTCTCATCATCTAATGAAACTTTTTTTCCCTTTGAGTTTTTTTATATAGTAGATTACATTGATGGATTTCCATATATTGAACCACCCCTGCATCCTTGGGATGAAGCCTTCTTCATCATGATGGATGATTGTTTTAATGTGTTCTTAGAATTGGTTTGTGAGAATTTTATTGAGTAGTTTTGTATCGATATTCATAAAGGAAATTGGTCTGAAGTTCTCTTTCTTTGATGGATCTTTGTGTAGTTTAGGTATCAGAGTAATTGTGGTTTCATAGAACAAATTGGATAGTGTTCCCTCTTTTCTATTTTGTGGAATAGTTTGAAGAGTTTTGGTATTAGGTATTCTTTGAAGGTTTGATAGAACTCTAAACTAAATCCATCTGGTCCTGGCCTTTTTTGGTTAGGAGACTATTAATGACTGCTTCTATTTCTTTAGGGGTTATGGGACTGTTTACGTCATTTATCTGATCCTGATTTAACTTTGAGACCTGGTATCTGTCTAAAAAATTGTTCATTTAATCCAGATTTTCCAGTTTTGTTGAGTATAGGTTTCTGTAGTAGGATCTGATGACTTTTTGGATTTCCTCGGTTTCTATTGTTATGTATTTCCTTTCATTTCTGATTTTGTTAATTTGGATACTGTCTGTGCCCTCTTGTTAATCTGGCTAAGGATTTATCTATTTTGTTGATTTTCTCAAAGAACCAGGCCCTAGTTTGGTTGATTCTTTGTATAGTTCTTTTTGTTTCTACTTGTTTGGTTTCAGTCCTAAGTTTGATTATTTCCTGCCTTCTCCTCCTCTTGGGTATATTTACTTCCTTTTGTTCTAGAGCTCTCAGATGTATTGTCAAACTGCTAGTGTATGCTCTCTCCAGTTTCGTTTTGGAGGCACTCTGAGTTTTCCTCTTAGCACTGTTTACATTGTGTCCCATAAGTTTGGGTATATTGTGGCTTCATTTTCATTAAACTCTAAAAAGTCTTTAATTTCTTTATTTCTTCTTTAACCAAGTTATTAATGAGTAGAGTGTTGTTCAGCTTCCACATGTTTGTGGGCTTTCTATTGTCTATGTTGTTATTGAAGACCACCCTTAGTGCGTGGTAATCTGATAGAATGCATGGGATTATTTCAATCTTCTTATATCTGTTGACGCCAGTTTTGTGACCGATTATATGGTGAATTTTGGAGAGGGTACTGTGAGTTGCTGAGAAGAAGGTATATTCTTTTGTTTTAGGATAATGCCACGACCCCAATCTCTGACCAGCAGAGAATGGGAATAACGACACACTCACGCCAAGGTAGGTTCTTCATCAACAGATCTCTCGCAGCAATCTCTGCTTCCTTTATTCTTGCAGTAACAGCCTCTCCCTCAGCAATCTCCTGCAGTGAACTCCTTTATCCCCCATCACCCTCAAGGAAGTTCAATATATACCCAGCCCTCTTACACCATCTCACTCCACTCATTGCTCTCCAATCAGCATCATCCCGCCCCTAGAACAAGTTGCACGCGCAGGCAGGACAACAGATCATTGGCTAACACTATGGCAAGGCTATATGACGTTTCAGATCATGCAGTAGGTGCGGATGACTCAGCTTGCTGTTTTCAGGAGTTTTAGTAAACAGGATGGGGTTATGAGGCTTAGCACTAAGCTGGGTGCCATCTTAGCTCAGTGTTTACGCCGGCTTCCCACAGGATAAAATATTCTATAGATACCTGTTACATCCATTTGGTTCTTAACTAACTTCAATTAGTTTCACTGTCTCTGTTTAGTTTCTGTGTCCATGATCTGTTCATTGATGAGAGTGGAGTGTTGAAGCCTCACACTATTATTGTGTAAGGTGAAATGGATGGTTTGAGCTTTAGTAAATTTTCTTTTATGAATGTGGGTGCCATTACATTAGGAGCATAGATGTACAGAATTGAGAGCTCTTCTTGGTAGATTTTTCCTTTGATGAGTATGAAGTGCCCTTCCTTATCTTTTTTGATAACTTTAGGTTGAAAGTCAATTTTATTTGATACTAGAAGGGCGATTACAATGGTCTGATAGGGGACTAATATTCAATATATACAAAGAGCTCAAGAAGCTGGACTCCAGAAAATAAAAACCCCATTTAAAAATGGGGTACAGAGCTAAACAAAGAATTCTCAACTGAGGAATACCAAATGACTGAGAAGCACCTGAAAAAATGTTCAACATCCTTAATCATCAGGGAAATGCAAATCAAAACAACCCTGAGATTCCCCCTGACACCAGTCAGAATGGCTAAGATCAAAAATTCAGGTGACAGCAGATGCTGGCGAGGATGTGGAGAAAGAGGAACACTACTCCATTGTTGGTGGGACTGCAAGTTTGTACAGCCACTCTGGAAATCAGTCTGGCCGTTCCTCAGAAAATTGGACATAGTACTACCAGAGGATCCAACAATACCTCTCCTGGACATATACCCAGAAGATGTTCCAACTGGTAATAAGAATACATGCTCCACTATGTTCATAGCAGCCTTATTTAAAATAGCCAGAAGCTGGAAAGAACCCAGATGTCCCTCAACAGAGGAATGGATACAGAAAATGTGGTATATTTATACAAGGGAGTGCTACTCTGCTATTAAAAACAATGAATTTATGAAATTTATGGGCAAATGGATGTAACTGGAGAATATCATCCTTAGTGAGGTGACCCAATCACAAAAGAAGTCACTAGATATGCACTTACTGATAATCAGATATTAGCACAGAATCTTAGACTACCCAAGATACAATTTGCAAAACAGAAGAAAATCAAGAAGAAGGAAGACCAGAGTGAGAATACTTCATTCCTCCTTAGAATAGGGAACAAAATACCCATGAAAGGAGTTACAGAGACAAAGTTTGGAGCTAAGATGAAAGGATGGACTATCCAGAGACTATCCTACCTGGGGATCCAACCCATAATCAGTCTCCAAACCCATACACTATTGCATAGGACAGCAAGAGTTTGCTGAAGAAACCCTGATATAACTGTCTTGTATTAGGCTATGACAGTGCCTGGCAAATATAGAAGTAGATGCTCACAGTCATCTATAGGATGGAACACAGGGCCCCCAATGGAGGAGCTAGAGAAAGTATCCAAGTAGCTGAAGGGGTCTGCAACCCTATAGGTGGAACAACAATATGAACTAATCAGAACCCCCAGAGCTCATGTCTCTAGCGGCATATGTAGCAAAAGATGGCCTAGTCAGCCACCATTGGGAAGAGAGGCCCCTTGGTATTGCAAACTTTATATACCCCAATACAGGGGAACGCCAGGGCCAAGAAGTGGGAGTGGGTGGGTAGGGGAGAATGATGTGGGGAGGGTGTAGCATTTAAAATCTAAATTAAGAAAATATCTAATAAAAAAGAAAAAGAAAAGGAAATAGAAAAAGAGAAAAAGAAAAAGAAAGAGAAAGAGAAAGAGAAAGAGAAAGAGAAAGAGAAAGAGAAAGAGAAAAAGAAGAAAAATAAAAATAAAAAGAATAACATGTTTCTTAGGACCATTTGCTTGGAGATAGTATCTGTCTTTGTCACTGAGGTGAGTTTCCTGTATGCAGCAAAATGTTGGGTCCTGTTTACATATCCAGTCTGTTAGTCTATGTCTTTTTATTGGGGAATTGAGTCCATTGATATTCAGAGATATTAAGAAGAAATGATTGCTGCTTCCTGTTACTTTATTTGTTAGAGGTAGAATTATGTTTGTGTGTCTATCTTCTTTTGGGTTTGTTAAAAGAAGTTTATTTTCTTGCTTTTTCTAGGGTGTAGTTTATCTCCTTGTGTTGGAGTTTTCTATTTATTATCCTTTGAAGGGCTGGATTTGTGGAAAAATATTGTGTAAATTTGGTTTTGTCATGGAATACCTTGGTTTCTTCATCTAAGGTAATTTAGAGTTTTGCTAGGTATAGCAGCCTGGGCTGGCATTTGTGTTCTCTTATGGTCTGTATGATATCTGCCCAGGATCTTCTGGCTTTTATAGTCTCTGGCAAGAAGTCTGGTCTAATTCTGATAGGTTTGGCTTTATATGTTACTTGACCTTTTTTCCCTTACTGCTTTTAATATTCTTTCTTTATTTTGTACATTTAGTATTTTGATTATTATGTGATGGGAGGAATTTCTTTTCTGGTCCAATCTTTTGGTGTTCTGTAGGCTTCTTTTATGTTCATGGGCATCTCTTTCTTTAGGTTAGGGAAGTTTATTTTCTATAATTTTGTTGAAGATATTTTCTGGCCCTTTAAGTTGGGAATCTTTATTTTCTTCTATACCTATCATCCTTAGGTTTGATTTTCTCATTGTGTCCTGGATTTCCTGGATGTTTTGAGTTAGGATCTTTTTGCATTTTACATTTTCTTTGACTGTTGTGATCATGTTCTCTATGGAATCTTCTGCACCTGAGATTCTCTCTTCCATCTCTAGTATTCTGTTGCTGATGCTCACATCTATGACTCCTGATCTCTTTCCTAGTTTTCTTTTTTTTCTCCAGAGTTGTCTCCCTTTGTGATTTCTTTATTGTTTCTACCTACATTTTTAAAGCCTGGATGGTTTTGTTCAATTCTTTCACATGTTTGTGTTTTCCTCAAACTCTTTAAGGGATTTTTGTGTTTCCTCTTTAAAGGCTTCTACCTGTTTACCCATTTTCTCCTATATTTCTTTAAGGATGTTATTTATGTCCTTCTTGAAATCCTTTATCAGCATCATGAGATGCGATTTTAAATCCAAGTCTTGCTTTACCTGTGTGTTGGGGTACCCAGGACTTGCTGTGGTGGAAGAACTGGGTTCTGATGATGCCAAGTAGCCTTGGTTTCTATTAGTAAAGTTCTTGCATTTGCCTTTTGCCATCTGGTTATGTCTGATGTTAGTTGGTCTTGCTGTCTCTGGCTGGAGCTTGTTCTCCCTGTTGGCCTGTGAGCCTGTGTCAGCACTCCTGGGAGACTAGATATTTCCTGGCAGAACCTGTGTACAGAGGGCTGTGGAACAGCCTTAACTCCTGTGTGCAGATAGTGACCAAAATGATCCTGTCACAGCTGTTCCACTGTTTCTGTGCCCTGTGTGCTCCTGACTGGTCCCACTTTAGACAGTAATTGAAGAGAAAGTGGCTATTTCACCTCTGATCCAAGGAGTGAGAGCACTTCTGAGAGAACAACCCTCTCCTGGTGGGACCTGTGTGCAGAGGGCTGTGGAACAGCCTTAGCTCTCGGGTGCAGATCTATTGTGCTTAATGTATTAAGGCATATCATGAGCATTTATGAAAATCTCAATTAAACTCATTTTAATAGAATTAATGTAAAATAATAGTTAAATTACTATCTAGGTTCACTTAGTCATACTTCATTCACATCAAAATTATTTTAAAGAACTTTACAACAAATTCCTTAGTATTGTAAAATGCTCTTTTTCCAGAAGATGAAATGAATGGTGGAATATATTGATTTATCCTCAATAACCACTGACTCTACCTAGTTAAGCATGAAGATAACTTTTATAATGGTCACTTAACACTACAAGAAAATGATGTCTCATTAGGCAGAAGTTTATTGCATCCATGCTGTCTAAGAAGAAATATTTGACTAGTTATCTTTCCTCTTAACTAGCTACTCTGCCAAAGTTCCTGTGATATATCCAAAAAGAATGTGTCTATGACAACATGCACATTCCAAGTAATAACCCCTAACATATTCCTCAGTAGCCTCATTCTGCTTTGAAAGTATAATTCAAGAAATATGGAAGAACGCTTCTCTTGTGGTTTATTTATTAGGTTCCTAGGGTATTTAGTTGGGTTTGTTTGTTTGTTTGCTGTTGTGTTACTGGTTTTCATTCATGGATTTAGAGACAGCATCTCACTTAATCCACAGCTTGTTTCAAATTTTCTGTAACTAAATGTAAGGCTTACAAGACAGTGAAACCACTAGAGCCACTCTGAGACCAAAGAACCAAGCTATACTGAAGTATAAGCTACCAAGTTTTCACCAAGAGAAAGGAGAGTAGTGTTGCCAAAAGGGAGGTTGCCTTTCATGAGATGATTTAAGTCAAGTGGGAGAGTGGTCAGGGAGCACTGAGGGGAAGGAAATTGCTGCAAACAAAGGGATTGTTGTAAGCAGAATAAGGGCCTCTGGTCTTTAAGATAGAAGGATGCTGTCAGGGTTCACATAACAGGATGCTGTTGTCAGTCTGCTCTCAATGAGATAAAGGTCAGATTCCTGAGATGTACAAAAAGGGTAGTTTTGTTTTGTTTTTTGTTTTGTTTTGTTTTGTTTGTCTTATGGCAATTTTATTAGAAGTAAACTGCCCAGAAGCACAGACATTTCCCCTATGGGGCTTGTTTCATCTTGGCCAGGGACTTGGGTCAGCCTAAGATATCAGCCTTTCATTGATTATAGGTCTGTTGATAGTATCCTCCAGGTACCTCCTGTTGAGTGGGGCATCAAGTCTGGGAATAGAAAGGCTGGGTTTGTCTGGTCCAAGTCATAGAGTGACTTATTCTTCAGAAGAACCTAAAAGGTGATATGGGGAGGAATTCAGACAGGTTAGGAAAAGTCTGATGAAAGTATGAAGGAAAGTATGTTTACCTGGTTTGAATGCATTTGAGGAGGAATGAGACTGGGAAGCAAACAGTATTTGCAGTTTCTATTTCTCTGTAAGGTCTGCTTCCCTCCTAGCCAAGGACTTGGACAAGGCTAACAAGAAGCATGGCCTAGAACTCCTAATCTTCCTGCCTCTAACTCCCAAGTGCTGGGATTACAGATGGATGCTACCACACCTGCTTGAAATAATCTCTTATTTCAAGGTGCATGATAGATGTACCTTCACTTGAGCTTAAGGACAGCACTGTAAGAAAATTACAGTTGAGTGAGGAGCAGAAGTTCCTAGACAAAGCTATAATCCTAGGCAAATGTCTGAATTCAAACTCACTTTACCATCCACTTCTTAGTAATTTTTGAGCCAGATGCATAAGAATAGCCTTGCATCAGGCACAGGGATGGTACCATCTTACCTTCCAGACTAGGATCTCCAAAATGCCCTGTACTTTGAAGCCATACACAGCAGTATCATTCAAGACTTCATAGGCAAAAGCATTCGTTTGATCTGCTTCCTACTCTTGTTCTTGTGGCTGTCTCAGAAAGCAAAGCCAGACTTTGATTCATTAATTAATTCATTGAACAATGTTCTTGTTTGTGTTGATCAACCATTGAGTAGCATTTCCTCTGGGATTAGAGCATTCCACCACACAGAGAAGCTCTTTAAGACAGAGGGTAAACGGCAGCTTTAGGAAGTTCCTGAAACCTACTAGATTCCATAGTCCTCTCCTTCCCAAGAGTAAACAATAAGATGGCTGAGAGGCTGAGTCATACTCAGACAAGACAGAAAGTCTGTAAAGAATCAAAGACCAGTTGAGTTTCCTAGAAGAGGTGTAGACCAACTGAGCAACTCTCCAATCTGTTGAGCCATCTGTGTGGTAAGTTCTAGGTTTTTTAACTTTTGTCACCCATGCCGGGATAAGCTTAGGTGACACAGATGTCTTTAAGTCATTTCTGTTCCTAAGTAACTCCTCAATCATACACTGTTAAGTAACCTTAATAAAACTCATTGGTTCACCAAGTTGGACTTTGGTGGCATCTGTCCTTTATTGTGTTGTGGGCTCCCTAGCTGGGATGAATAGATGTGTGTATGTGAGTTACATCTTCCCAGGGAAAGTGTTAACATACAATATAACAAGAACTTTTCTTTCTTTCTTTCTCTCTTCCTTTCTCTCTTTCTTCCTTCCTTCCTTCCTTCCTTCCTTCCTTTCTTTCTTTCTTTCTTTCTTTCATTTTTTATTTTATTTTATTTTATTTTATGTTATTTCAAGACAGGGTTTCTCTGTGTATCCCTGGCTGTCCTGAAATTCACTCTGTAGACCAGGCTGGCCTCAAACTAAGAAATCTGCCTGCCTCTGCCTCCCAAGTGCTGGAATTAAAGATGTGCACCACCACTGCTCAGCACTAGAACTTTTCTATATATTTTTATATGTAAGTCTGAGATAAAATCTTTGAAAGAGAAAAGGGTTAATAAGATATCATCCATATCTATAGAAAGTCAAAAAGGAAAAAAAATGAGATTCCATTTCTTCAGCCTTGATGTTTCATTTGGTCACTTCAATTTAATCCATATACAGCCTTGTCACCTTACACTTAAAGTAACAGTCACACAAAGAGTTATACATACAGAGATAGAATTAGCACACTAACATAGACATACATACTCTTACAATATTAAAATTTATCGAACAATAAATTCATAACACATTGATTTCATTGACTACAATTTTTGCCAAGTAGTTATAATTTTCCTTAGTTGGTTGACATGGCCAAGTACATATCTTTTTATTCCAATTTTAATTACTAATATTAATTCTTTTACCACATATAACACATCACATGATTGATAGATATTAGAAGATAGATAATTAGATAGATAGATAGATAGATAGATAGATAGATAGATAGATAGATAGATAGAAATATAGACAGATAGATGACAGACACATATATGTAAGGTTATAGAATAACTATAATAAGATTAAAGAGGCTGCAAAGTTTAAGGAACTCAGAGCTCTGACTGGAAGCAGCGAGATCATACAGATACAAAGAAAATCACTGCATATGATTAGATATTAACTCCTGCATACAACTTCTGGAGTTAAGCAGAGCCAAGCTTCGGGGCCTCAAGGTTGAGCCAGGTACAGGATTGAGTCTAGCTGCACAGAAACACACTAGTATAGGAGAGGCAGAGGTCTGAAAGAACAAACTATGAACAGACAGATGGCAAATTGAGTGGAGGCCATTAAGAAGTAGAGCCTGAGCTGAGCTGAGCTGAGCTGAGCTGAGCTGAAGCTATCAGGGGAGTTAGTTCTCTGCCTGTTGAACTCTTTATACACATATCAAGTGGTCAAATGACAGGCCAGTGGAGAAGGTAATTACTGTGTTATCCTCATAATGTTAAGTTGTCTCTTCGTTATGGGGTCCATGTGAATATTTTGTACCCCTCATCAACAGTGCAGTCACTAAATTCTCAATCCTAGCTTTGATACCTATACCTATACCTATACCCATACCCATACCCATACCCATACCCATACCTATACCTATACCTATACCTATACCTATACCTATACCTGTACCTATGTATACATAATGCATCTATAACTATGTCTATATTTATATCTATATAAATATCTAACCTATATTTATCCATGTCTTCTATAACTATACTATTATCTAGATGTATCTATGTTGTTAAATATATCATTATATATCTGTATCTCAATACTGACACTGATACAGATATAGTTATAAATAAACTTTGTGGATATACACATGTATATGTGTGAACACGTATCCTACATAGATATGCACACATGAATGTGGAGATACAGTCACCTGTTCTAGTACATCTGGAGGTCAGAATTTGACATCAGGATGTCTTCTTTAGCCTCTCCTATTTTTATTTTGGTCTTTTAATCCAGGCAGAGTCTGTTGCTGAACTTGGAGTTCAGTGTATCATCGACATGAGTTTGGCAACAAGTCCCAGAGCTCTCCCTGTCTCTGCTAAGCACGGTCCTGAGATCCCAGAGATGCTCCAGCTTACACATGCTGCAGACTTGAGCTCAGATTTTCATGCTTGTTTATCAAGCTTTGACCCCACTGATCTCCCAATGCTGGATAGGTTTTATATATTGTTCCTAAAATATTCTTTGGTACCTTTTTAATTTTGAGATTATAAGATAATTACACAATTTCTCTTTTCTCTATCTGCCCTCCATAATTTCCCATACACCCCTCCTTGATCTCTTTCAAATCCATGACTTCTTTTCCCATTAGTTCCTAAATATAACCTGATCAACCCATATGTTGTCACGTATACAGATGTTTTCAGCGCTGACCATTGATATTGGATCACGATTTGTTGAGCTCTTCTCCAGGGAAGACTATTTCCTCTACTCCCAGGACTCCTTAGTTGCCTGTAATTCTTTGTGTGGGGTTGCGGCTTTAATATATCTGTGTGCTTCTAATTTCCTGGTGTACTTTTGTAAATTTATGGATGGTGCCTTCTTATTTTCAGAATGAATGATCAGTTTGTGTCTTGCAGGTGGTGCTAGATGTAGATAGGAGATGGAGTCCACCTGCTAAACTAGATACATCTTGCCTCTCTATGGGTGCTCAAAACAGAACCAGCCTGCTTATAAAATGGAATCACTCTAGGCAGAGCACAGGATGAAAAAATACTGTTTATTTCTGTATTGGCATGGCTTAGATCAGAGCGGAGACACTCATAAATACCAGGCCTGTGGCTTATCCTAAGATCTCTCCAAGCCCAAAGATTATTTAATAATACATTATGTTTATTGTCTAGCAAAACAATTTGTAAAGGATCTGTATGTATATTATACAACACCTTTATTGTGATGTTATGGAGTTCAGGCAGAGGAGGTCAGTGTAAAATTGTCCTCACCCAAATAGCATAAGCACCTGGAAGAAAGAGAGAAATGCCAACTCACAACAAATGAGCCACCTAGGAACAGCCTGTCTGTCTTAGCTTAAACTTCTATGTGCCAAGCAAATAAAAGATACTGCATGTGTGCAGTAGAAATTGTTAAATAACAAAAAAACTGGGGGGGGGGGAGGGGGAAAAACAGAGGCAATGGAGTTTCAACATCTTGGACTTTAGAAGACCAAGCAACAAAGAAATACAGGAGTTAGGAGCAGACCTTTGCAGGCCCTAGGGGACAAATTATCCACTTAGTGAATTTCCTTCTACAATCCCTTTATGGTTTCAGTGACTCAAAATTTGCAAGACACCCTTCCTTGCTGCCTTGCTTTTGCGTGAAAGCAAGCTCTGTCAGGAAGGTGTCTGAGTGATAAATGAGATGTCCTCTGTTGAAAGGGGTTGGAGCAGGGGCTGACCCAGGAGTGCTGGCAAAGCATCCTCTTGCCAGCGGGGATGACTGGAGAGATCATCAGTTGGCTAATTATAGCCTAACCAATCACAAGCTCCCCGCAGTCCTCTGGAGATGCAGGCTGCATTCCCATTGTGAAGCCACACTCCAGGGCTGTGTGAAGGCAGTCAGTTGATCTAGAATTCTAGACAATAGACCCTGCTGCCCTGCCTCAACAAGTCTGTTGATTAGCAGAGGAGCAAAACTACAATGTATCTAGACATCTAGATTCAAACACCTTTTAGGAATCACACCCTTTCCCACTTGCTTTGTTTGCTTTGGGTTGGTATTTTAGCCAAGCATGCATAGTTCTTAAATACCTATGATTTATTAGACTCTGTCAGGGAAGAATATGAGTGTTGTGGCCTCTTGCCTGTATTTGCATTTGTGATGTCCTGCAGTTTTCATGTGATAGAAGTTGAAGAATTATTGTTAAATGCATAAATGAATAGCATTGTGGAGTCATAAAGCATCCTGTGGTACTTTACACCAGCACTTTAGTTATTGATGACATCATTATTTCAATTAAAAAAGAAAGACATGGTGAATAGAAACTCATACCAATTAATATTATGCTGGAATCTATAGACTCTTTCCCCCAAAACAAGCTCTATGGCTTCATCTCCCTTAAAAACAGGCTTCTTCTGTGACTTGCTATCTATTAAGTGAGCTTCAATATGTATCCTACCGCTTGCTAATCCATATTCCTCACCCCATCTGTGAGTCCAGGATACCTGGGGACAGGATATGCTGTTCTCAGTCTGACCAGACAACAGCTATCCATGATTAGAAAAGTGCAAAAAAGAACCAAATTGTTATTGTGCAGAAAACACTGAATCTAAAGCAGGGGCAACCCTGGGACAAAGGAGAAAGAGCAACAGCTCTGGGAGCTGTGAGTGTCAAATGCAGTCAGGGCTATGTGATAAAGAACAAATCCAAAAGAGCAGCTATGATGTCAGACCATGACCAGTCAGGATGAGTTGGGTTATCCCTGTTGGGAACACATCTAGAATATTTGGGCTTGGTTAAGAAGTCCAGCCCTGGTCAGCCTCCTCTTCCTCCCATGAACCTCTGGGAGAGATACAGCTGCCTCCTTCCTACCTCCATGCTAGGACAAAAGCTCAGAATTTCTCTCTGTTTACCTTACTGAGCAAATACCCAGTCCTGATACTGTTACACACTAGAGGCATGGCCATGACCATGATGGAAGCGGTCTCTACCTTAGACTACACCATGTTTAGGGAAAAGCCATGGGCGTGGGAGTAGTTGGAACCTGTGGAGTGTTATATTTTCTTTCATAAACCTAGTTCCTTTTTAGTGTCCAACTGCGGACATCTAATGATGCAGCGGTATTTCAATTCTGCTTTTCCCTTCTGTGAATTTCCCACTCTGCACCTCCGACTTTTAAATTTTTACTAAACTTCAGATAGTGCTCAGCTATGCTCTAAATGGTTACTAATTATCATCCTTGGCCTAGTCATTTAAAATGCCAGTTTGTTGGTTTGTTTGTTTTATACTTGATTGGAATTTTGTACTTTGAAATGTGTTCGCCTTTATGATAAGCCCCTTCTTTTATTAGGCAGTTAACATCACCTATAGCTCCCATTAAGGATTGAGTGTTAATCCTTGGGAAATTTTTATTCTCATCTACGAAAAATAGAAGATGCCACATCTGCATGGCTAACCTGGTCTTCCCTACATCTGTTCCTCCCAGTCCTTTGTGTCTTTTGTCACTTTCACACACTTCAAAGTATGGATTCTGGAGGTTCTTGGTCCCCTTTCTTCCTTATTCTTCCCAGTGCCCATTTAAATAAGCAACATCAAAAGGTCACCTCTGTACTGTTACATTTGTGGGTTAACTTGACACAAGCTGGAGTCATCAGAGAGAAGGGTGACTCAATTGAGGAAATGTCTCCATGAGATCCAGCTGTAAGGCAACTTTTCAACTAGTGATCAATAAGGGAAGGCCCAGCCTATGGTGGCTGGTGCCATTCCTGGGTTGGTGGTGGTCCTGCATGCTAAACAATCCAGGGGACACAAGCTATTAAGCAATATACCTCTATGTCCTCTACATCAGCTCCTGCCTCTAAGATTCTGCTGTGTTTGAGTTCCTACTCTAACTTCCTTCCATGATAAACAATCCTGTGGAAAAGCAAGCCAGATAAACCCTTTCCTTCCCAACTTGCTTTGTGGTCACAGTGTTTCACCACAGCAATAAGCAAAGTAGCTTAAGCATCTAAGGTTTGACCCTTTTCTGTTCCTTCGATCCATATAAAGATCATTCCATTCTGCAACTGTATTTGGTGTTTTCTTTGAACATCTCCAGTGACTAGGGGTTTGTAAGAGGAAGAAAGAGGATTTTTTCAGTCACAGAAGACACACACATACACACACACTGAACAATGCCACAGAAGGTCAAGGCAGAGATTGCAATCAGTCACCTGCAAGCCTGAAAGTATAAGGATTGCTAACAGCAACCAACACTGGGAGGAAAAAAACAAGGCAGACTCCCACAGGAACTGCTGGAACATCTTGACTTCAGGCTGCCAGCCAGAAGAAATAGGAGTGAATACATTTGATTTATATAACTTTAGGTTTCTACTAATATAGGCAATACCCACTACTTATGGACAGTGCAACTCTTGGCAAATCATATTATCCCCAGTCCTGAAATATGGGTGATGATGATGATGATGATGATGATGGCTATCACCAGAGCTGCTGTGAGGAAGAAATGTAGTCAGGTTAAGAAATATACTTCCTAATAACAAGTAATATAAATATTACTTACTGGAGTTGTTATAACGATTTTCATTCTATAAGGAAGAGATCATGAAAGAAGAAAATACAGTGAAGAGGGGAAGGAGTTGAGGATAAGTGAAGCAAAGAAAGGGAAAGGATGAGTAGAAAATGAGATTTTAATTCTAAGGTGAAATGTTGTTCCTGAATATTTTTATTATTTTAGAAAGCTAATACTTCATTGTAGGCACTTAGAAAGGGAGTCAGCAGAAGTAGTCTTGACTCTCGGTGTGAAGGACTTAAAACTTAACAAGTTGACTATTTCTAGATGCTAAATACTCTGGGTCTCACAACTCTTTGAGCTTTAGAGATGAGGGGTATACATGAGAAATCAAGGTTCCAAGGCTTCATCATTGGTACAAGGTCACTGTGTTGGCCCAGTTCTGACTTCCAAACTTTCTACTATACCATTACCCAATACCACATCACTCACACAACCAGGAAAGCCAACAAACACACACACACACACACACACACACACACACACACACACACACACACACACCCTGTCAGAGCCTCCTTCACCTGAGATGCTGACATAAACCATCCCACAGTCTCCACAGGAAGGGCTTACTTCCCCTCCCCCAGTCAATGGCAGGTGTGTCACTGCTGCTCAGAAATATGCATGCCAACGCTGTTATTAACCTGCTGGAGTCTGAGCTGCCACCTCCTACTTGGGCAATTTTCCAACCATTTAGTGGCATAATCATCAAAGACAAGGATGTAAACATTTCCCCCTGCAGGGTGGGAAAAAGGCCAGAGGACTCAACCTTGGTGAACTCCCTATGGGAAGCCGCTCAGTGGGTGAGTGTAGACACAGCCTTCTCTGATAGCAAATTTGGAGGGAGGGGAATTATTTCTGACCCTCATTCCCTTGTCAAATCAATAGTCCCTGCATCAATAGCAAACTGAGATTCAGCGATAAGACAGCATAGAACAATAAACATTTTTTTTTTCCCTAGAGGGAAAAAAACACACTGTTGAATGAAAGAAACCATTTGCAAAAGACCCACATATCACACACATGTGTTTATGTGAGATGGCCAGAGAGATAAGTCAATAGCAACAGAAAGCAATCAGTGATTGCCTAACGGTGAGTGAGCAGTGTAGACCGTGAATGAGTCTGAGCCAAAATGCCAAGCAGATGAAGATAGGTAAGCACTGGGGTGCTGTAGCAATGCAACTTAGGTCCTATGTGCAAAGTCCATCCAACTGTACCTTCAGCATATCCTATGGTATCTTCATTATATGCATAACCTTGCTTTTAAAAGCAAATCCATCCTTTCTTAAATTCCTGGGGTGAGGCTAGAGAGGTGGCTCAAACAGGAGTGTCTGCTACACAAGCCTGACATCAAGAGTCTGATCCAAACATGCCTGTAAGAAGCCAGTATGTAAAAAACATACTCCTACTGTGGAAGAGGCAGAAACAGGAGGATCTCGGGGCTTGTTGGCCTCAGCTCGAGCCAAATTCTTACTCCCCAACGTCAATGTTTTTGAGACCTTGTCTCAAAAGCTAAAGTGAAGGATTGTACAGGAAGATACCCAATGCTGACTTTTGCCCTCCACATGTGGGCACACGTGTGAGCACATACATATGCATACACCATACACAATTAATTAGTTAATTAAAATAAAATTCCAGAGTTGACTGCTAGCTGAAACTCCTAGAGACAGGACTCAGATATAAAAATACCAAATACGTTCTCCAAAACGCACCAGGAGATTCCTGTTTGGGGAAGGTTTTCTAAGAATACCCAGTTTTCTTCCTACTTGGGAAATGTTCAGAGAAAGAACAGCCTTCTGCACTGTTATGTAAGTCCTCTGCATCCTGACTGTTCAACACTGAATTATTTCCCTTAGTGTTTCATGGGTACCTGGATAGTAAGAGTTTAGATCCAAGTCTATGGTGAAATAAAAGTTAAGTTATTTTACTCCTCTGGTCCTTAGCTTCTTTGCCAACTGAATAAAAAGGCTGGTCTGCACCACTACATCCATGACTGCCTCCAGGTCTCATGCTTTATTGTGATTATATTCCTTGAATTCCAGATATCCTGGTAGAGAATAACCATATACTTTTTGTCTTTCAACAACCTTGAGAAAAAAAAAAACCAAACCAAACCAAAACAATTAACCTCATAAAGGAAGCGTCTCCAAGAAGTTTCCTTCGTTCAGTAGGTTGCACAACTAATGAGAAACAGAGCTAAGGTTTGAGTCAGGCTCTTTCAACCTTAAACCACACTCTTCCACTTCTCTTCCAGTCTCAAAGCACAGAGAGCCACTGTGCTCTTAACGTCTCGGAAGAGAGGAAAATAAGAGCAGGTAACATTCATAGTGACCCCAGCACTCGGGAGGCAGAGGCAGGTGGATTTCTGAGTTCAAGGCCAGCCTGCTCTACAGAGTGAGTTCCAGGACAGCCAGGTCTATACAGAGAAACCCTGTCTCAAAAAAATATATATACATAAATAATACCTCTTAATAAATGTTCATACTACTGAAAACGCGGTGTGTGTGTGTGTGTGTGTGTGTGTGTGTGTGTGTGTGTGTGTTGTGTTGAGTGAGAAATGGTGTCTATAGCCATTTACCAGTTCCTGGCTTTCTCGTGTATGATATAAGTTATGGGTAACCAGGCACACGCTAGTGGAACAGAAGCTAAGCCACACCAAGAAATAAGTAATTGGATGGGAAGCAATTATGTTCTGGGATAGTCTTGAGTTACCAGTCAGATTGTGCTTCCATGACCAGCTAGCCCCTCTCTCATAAAAAGCACATGTCCAGAACTCATACTTAGCCTTTCCCTTGGCCCTGGTGTGAGCTATCTGCATCTGCAGATAACTTCAGTTATAGAGAGAGGGATCCTGTACACCAGACATGAACTCGCTTTAACCCCAACAATTCACAAAGAATCAACATACTTTTTCATCAGTATATTCTGAAGATGCCACCATTACATTAAATTCTGAATTATATTTAGACCAAATCCTTAATCCTTGTCTTATTTTTATGATACTGGCTCTTCTAGTTCTTGGGTCCTATTTCTCATAAAAATCATGATGCAGACTTGAACATGAACCCAGCTTTTCACTTTCTACAACCAAATCCCTTTCCCAAGATAGCAGTGAAATGGCTCTGGAAACAATGTCCTCATGTCACTGGGAGAAGTGGCAAATCAGGAGCACTTCTAAAACTGGGCCTGCTAGGCAGGTTTCCTGAACTCTACAAAAACTCTCTGAGCTACCCAGAATCTCTTATTTAAATCTTTTGGGTTTTAAGTTAGCTTGCATTGATTTGTGGTGCTTACAATTAAGAGCTCCAACCAATGCATGCAATAAAGCCTCAGAGAAAAGAGAAAGAGGACCTTAGGGAATGATGATTCATAAAGCTTCAGTGCAGGGTATGTGGTGAAAAATTAGACATTATCTCCTGTCATCACTTGGAATAATGTATCCACTGAAGACAAGGTTTGTGAGAAACACATATCTTCTCTTATAAAAGCCAAAGAAAGAGCTTGAGAATTTCAAGAACTGTAAAATTGGGGGAATACTTCAGAGATAAACGACTTAAAGTAATAGTCTGACAAGATCAAAATATTCTATTCTTGGCTCAAGGCACTGACCAAAAAATACAATAAAATAAAAACCCGAAACTCTCTCTGGCTGTAGAAAATAATCTCTTATCTCGTGAAGCTGCGGGGCTAAGATAGTTGAAAAACCAAACATGGTGTTTGATCCTACAGCTTGCAAGAAAATATGTTGGATGAATTCACCAGTTCTCTTTGGGGAAGTTAAAGTGCTGATAGGGAAGGACAGAATAGAAAAATTGGAATGGGGTAATGGAAGTCACAGAGGACACTAGCAGGACCGACACTTCCCATCAACTGGAGGGGACCAAGACAAGATTTCTTCCCTGTCATTAAAGAGACTTTTTGCTTAATAGCAAACTGTGATGATGCAGGTCATAAGATCTATTTTAGCAGAGGGATTCAGAAATCACCACATGTTCTCCAAATGCAAACACATCACTAAGATTCCACAGAGGATCAGAGGAAAACAGAGGCTGTCGTGGAAAAGGCTTAGCCGTGGCAAGGAACTTACAGAACATTACAGAATAGTTTGAAAACCTAGGAAATGAGGATAAAAATGGATTTTAAGGGAATCAAAGGAAAGGGAGAACGCTTTCAAATCTGAGGGCAGTGCATGAGTAAGGGTGTAGTAATTGGTATGCCGGTACAAGCAGCTGGGAATCATTCTAATTTTTTTGCTCAGTTTATTAACCAAAACCTGCATTCAACAGTGGCCTTGAGTACACGGAACAGAATTGAGATGTTATGCATGTCATAATGCACACAATAAAAATGTCAGACCCAGCGGAAGGAAGCAGTGCAGGGGTGAACTCATCGTGTCTCGGCCATGCTCTCCTTTCCTAATGAGTCCGGGAGGACCTTCAACTTTGTTCTGCAGCAACTCATTGAGAAGTTATTTTCAGCAGAACATGGGCAGCTTGTAAATCCCACACCGCTCTTTCTAATGTGCCAGAGATGGTGTGGGGAGTTGCCACAGTTGACAGAGGAAAGTTAGTATGTCCTAGAGGCAAGACAGCTGGATGTCAGAACCTAAGAAGTAACCACAGGTGACCCCCCCCCCCATCAAACACACAGAAGATTTGTTTTCTTCCTGATCTCTCAGAGTCAGGATAACTCTATATTCCCGTGCCATAATCTGTTTTCCAGACTCCTAACTATCTTCTCATACCTAGAGGACACCATCATTGCCTGTAAGCTGATAACTTCATGCTAAGAAATGTTACGAAAGCAGGAACTAGCAGTCTTATAAGTGCCCTAGGAGGACACTTATAACTTTCAACTGGAAAGTCTGGTCGTAGTGGTTGTTGTTGTTGTTTTAAGATACTTTATTTTATTTTATTTTATTTGCCTGTGTGTAAGTCTGTATACTACATACACGAAATGCCAGAGGAGGCCAGAAGTGGTATCTAATACCCTGAACTGAAGTTACACATGGTTTTTAGCCACCATATGGGTGCTGAGATTCAAACCTGGGTCCTCTGAAGAACAGTCAGTGCCCTTAACTGCTGAAAAATCTCTCCTGGAAATTATGTTATAAGAGATATTTCTGGGGCCTGGGTAATAACATTTTTTCTGCAAGTTACAAGGATCTGAGTTTGAATCCTCACTACCCATAGCATGACTACACCATCTGGTGACCCTCGTTTTGGATTGTAAAGACGGTGAGATCCCAAGAGCTCTCTGGTCAGTCACCCAGCAAAAACTGCACCTTTCTGGTTGAGGATTTGGTAAGGAAATAATAGAGGAAGACAGCTGATACCTTACTCTTGCATTTGCATGCTAGTCTGTGTGTACATTATAGCAGCATTCTCACATGCATATACTCCACGTACACACACACATACTCCATCTCTCTCTCTAGCTCTCTCTCTCTCTCTCTCTCTCTCTCTCTCTCTCTCTCTCTCTCTCACACACACACACACACACACACATTAATTCTTTATTGAAAAAAGTACAATTTTGATTTAAATTGAACCAAACCTGATCTTGGATGCAGCTCACCTTTGTAGCTCTGGATTCTGTGTTTGCATAACTGGATTCGACCTTCCAAGTTCTCATGTGCTACTGTTGCTGCTAGTTCAGAGATTAGAATTAGAAACCATTACTTATTACCAAAATAAATTCTATCTTGATCAGGCTGGAGCACAAGCAGATCTAACAATGAGTTAGCCCATCCAGTGATACTAATATTGTATCTACAGCAGGCTAGAAAGCTTTGCGAGCCAGCAGCAAGCCACTCTGGAAAAACCAGGCACTGCACTGAGCTTAGAGAAATATCTGTGCTTCCTTAAGCAGCTAGTGATTCTACCTGTATGCAAAAGATCTTGGTCCCTGATAGAGACTCTACACACGATCAAAGGAGGAAACAAGACCATAGACCTTAAGTTATTTACATTTTTTTAAAGAGGCCAGGTTTTCTGATCAGTAATATATTCTGCCTAGCAGGGATTTTATATTTCTGTCTTGGTTTATGTCCAGGGTTGTGATGAGAACTGACTTCCATCTCTTACTCTATGATAAGCTTGATCACAAAATATTTCTGACTGTGCATCATCTCAGAGGTCGGTTGCAATGCTGGAGGCTGCATAAGTCTTAGTTATGGATCAGCTCTGCATGGGCTTCCACTACCTCACTTGTAAATAAGATTATGTTTAATGTCACAGCTTTATCTTCACTCCACATTTTTATGGATATATTTCTCAGGTCTTTCAGATATACTACATCCTACAACTATAAAAATCTTAGATTTTTCCCATTGATATGTTTGGACTTTCTGGCAGTGATTAAAGAACTTTCATTGCTCACTGCACCTTATACAGTAGTTCTGAGGAACCTCAAATGAAGGACCTTTCTCCCTGAAGCTTTCAACTGGAATTGAATTAGTTACTGTTCCCAAAATACTCCAGTGAGTTTCCTATATTATAAATGGGGATAATTCGTACTTCTCCTTCTCCCAGAGACTTCATATTTTAGAACACTAAACCTCAAGACAGCCAAAAATGACCTTTCCCCCTAAATAAGCTAAACACACCACAACACTGGCACAGTCTCCTCTATGGGCTGTAAACAGTTCTTAGGTATTACAAGAGCTCAGATGTCTCAACTCAGTAAAACTCAAGATAAATTCAGATGGTGACATTTTCCTCTGTGATTCTTTTATTTCTGTACCCATTTAAGTGATTTCCAGAGCCTGCTAAATGTCATCTAAGTTACCTAAAGCTTGAGGAACTATTTTGCAGAGATTTTTTAAATGCAATTATACCTCTATTTGACAATACCATCTGCTCCTAGCTTCTCTCACTCTGTCAGCTTCAGGTTTAGTTAACTCCTTTATGGCTGCAATTGTCTGACTGCTGATATCGTTTTACAGTACAAACAGGTGAGGTTATTAAATGAAGAAGAACAAGTATAAGTATTCCCCCAATAAACATCAAACTTACCAAGGAATTCAATTATAACAAGTCCAATATTTATGTTTCTAGTATAAGAAACTACTAATGCAGGTAGGCATTAATCTGTCATAATCACTTCTGCATCATTGTAGGAAGTTGATATTGATATTAGAAGGCCTAAATGAAGTACTCTTTATTTCTGAGCAAGTTAATTAAAAGAAAAACTCTTTCACATGTATCTAAACAGTTGTAAGAAATGCAGCTAACCCCGGCTGCCACCAAATACAGACACTATTGCATACGCCAGCAAGATATTGCTGAAAGGGCCCTGATATAGCTGTCTCATGTGAGGCTATGCCAGTGCCTGGCAAACACAGAAGTGGATGCTCACAGTCAGCTATTAGATGGAACACAGGGTTCCCAATGGAGGAGCTAGAGAAAGTACCAAAAGAGCTGAAGAGGTCTCCACCCCTATAGGTGGAAGAACAATATGAACTCACTAGTACCCCCAGAGCTCATGTCTCTAGCTGAATATGTAGCAGAAGATGACCTAATTGGCTATTATTGGGAAGAGAGACCCCTTGGTCATGCAAACTTTATATGCCTTAGTAAAGGGGAACGCCAGGGCCAAGATGTGGAAGTGGGTGGGTAGGGGAGCAGGGCGGGGGATGTGGGAGGGTTTAGGGGACTTTCGGGATAACGTTTGAAATGTAAATGAAGAAAATATCTAATAAAAAGTGGAAAAAAAGAAAAAGAAAGAAATGCAGCTAACCAAAGCTTCCAAAGAGAGTAACTTACAAATTCACCACGATAAGAAAACATATTTATGCCCAAACACTTCTTCAAAGCAAAGAATTTCTGGATCGTCATCCAATGAGTGAGATTAAGGCCTTTAACCCAGAACATCATGAGCCTATAATGAGAGGAATGTCTGTAACATGACTAATTTAACTAGTTAGTAAGCTTATGTTTTTTTTAAACTTTTTTCATTTTTCTCTGTGTTTCTTTCTGCCCCGTGTGTGTGTGTGTGTGTGTGTGTGTGTGTGTGTGTGTGTGAGTGTGAGTGTGTGTGTGTGTGTGTGTGTGTGTGTGTGTGTGTGTGATATAGGTGTGTACTACCATACTGTGCATGTGGAGATTAGAGGGCAACTTCACTGAGTTAGTTCTTTACATAAGTAAAGATTCTACAGACTACATTCAGATTGGCAGAATGCATGACAAACAACTTTACCTGCAAAGCCATCTCTCTAGCCCAGCTTACATTTGAACTGGTAAATAGAAGAACAGAATGACGCTTCATGGACACTTTCAGGAAATTGAGATTATCTTTTGAAGAGAAATTGGAATCTGACTGCTGTTGACCACGCAACACATTTCAGCGTTCACTTCTCAGTGAACTTCCCAGTGAACGCTGAAATGTGTCTTGTGGTCAACAGCAGTCAGAATTCCAGAAAGAAAAAAAAAGTGATTATTGGGCACAAGACTGCAACAGACACATCTACAACACAAATCTCACACCTAAGGCTCAGGAACATTCGAGAAGAAGGGGCGGGAAGACTGTAAGAACCAGAAGACCAAGAAAGTTGTTATGAGATTTTTGTTTCCTACAAATGACAGTGACAGTTGATACCACAACTATTTGGCTGCCTAAAAATGAAGAAGGACATTGCCAATTGACATGCTAGGATGGGTAAATGTTAGGGGGCGGTCCCAATCCTAGACAGAAAGCTACAAAAGCAAGGAAACCTGCGAGCTGGAGAAATAACCCCTCCCAGAAATGACCCTCTAATTCACTATCTACTACTGAGTGGTCAGCCATGAAATTACAGAATTCAAGTAACACTAAATGGAATAAACAGGTTGCAATTATAATTTCGCAGTGTGCATGTGCGTGTGTGTGTATAACAATAATAACCAAAAGATAATATTTTATTGAAAATATAAAGAAAAGCTACAGAAAGGGAAAAATAAATAATAGCAATAAAGACTATCTTCAACATTTATTGATGCTAAAAATTCTTGAAATTATCCCACTAAGGCATGTACGTAGTACTTCTGAAAAATTGCACTAATCCTTCCCAGAAAGTGACATGATCTCAAGATTTGGTCCATTTCCATAGGTTAAGTAGCTACTTTTAATAGCCTCAACACAGCCAATAACTAGTAGGCCTTTATAGCAAGCTTGAAATTTGCCCCCAAGTATATTGATGCTAAAATTGAAGCTTCATAGGGAGAGATGCTAAAGGTCAAATCAATAATTCTGCTTCATAGGACACTACATTTATTTATTTATTTATTTATTTATTTATTTATTTATTTTTATTTCAGACTCTTTGCCATTCTCCTGCTTTGTCTTCTCAAGTGTAGAGACCACAGGCACATTTAGATTAGCATTCTCCCATGAGCTAGACATTCCATAAATTTGAAAAAAGAAAGTTGCTCAGAAAAACTTAGAGACAATCATAGCTAACTATATTCCATAAAGACGGGCAATGTAGTTTAGAAAAGAAATAGAAAGTCAAGGAATTTTTATACATTACAAACCCCTTAAGAACAATATAATATATGCTTAACTTCGACAATGTTGTTTATTTCAGTATTAAGGCAAATGATACATTCTTGGTCCTTTTAGACATTGTGTAATTGTGTGCCCAGAAGACATATTGATGTATTCTCAGACCTTGAACAGTGTTCATAATGTCCACTTGTTATTGGTTTTCTTCCAAAGAACACTGACCCTATATCAAACTTGTGAAATATGAATTTCCTTTAACCCAGAAACATCATTTTCTTTAACAGTGTCTAAATGGAGTCACACAATGTCAGCACCATCTTCCTAGTACCCTTTAGGGACACTTAATCTTTAGTAAGATTTTTCAGAACAAATACTCTTGACTTAGTATGCATTGTCTTTCAGCCTAATCACTATTGCAACTAACTTGAACACGAGAATCCAAGAACGTACTCATTTAGGAAGTATAAGCATTATGAAGACCAGGCTATATCTGAAACTACTCATTGTTTTCATGTATGCACCGTCATACTTTACAATGTATTCACATTCTGTGGAGGTAGGATGACTCCACATTTTACCATAAGGAAAATCATCTTACCAGAGTTTCACAGTATTCTTAGAAACTAGCACTATAAAAGATAGTCATTTTACCATAGTTTCACAGTATTCTTGGAAACTAGCATTATGAAAGGAGGTATTTTAAGTATTTCTCTAGTTTTCCAAATACTCTATTAGCACTTACATTTAAGTTATCAACACTTAAACTAGCAGTTCAAAATTTTCCTGAATGACTGACTTTGTTACACTGATATGAGACATAGGTTGTACCCCAGCAGTCCTGAACCTCCTTCTTTGACCTGATTTAAAACCAAACCATGTAATTTAGAAGTTACCATTAAATATCAAAGACACATTTTAAAGTCTGTCCACAACTCTTGGGAAGATCTGAGAATCTCACTTGATATTCATTCATCCATCAAATATTTATTGACTCTTTTGATCTCAATACAATTAGCATTTGTAACCAATACAGACTCTCTATAAATTATGATAGTCTTTCATACATACATAAATCTTGCTCTCTCCACTATCAAATCTATATATAACAATTAAATATTTAAGCAACTTTGGCTGAAATTTTATCACCTTTAATGTAAAAAGATATATAAATATACCTGTAAGTATATAATAGTTATAGAAATTAGCAAGAACTTTAAGAGTGTATGTGTCTAAACTGTGAGTGTTGTATACCCCAGGCTATATGCTTTTTCTATTATGTGATTTTTTTCCCTCCATAGCATGTTATCAGGGTATCATATGTCATATTTTTATGCCTCCATTAGATTATAACTAGGGTTGTGAGCTGCTTGGACCAATAGAGTACAGTCACAATAGCTTTCACTGTAGCATCATGTCTATGCGAACACTCCAGACTTTTTTAAGGTTACATTGATAAGTGGTCACAGTGTAGAGAAATCTCTTCTATCAAGGCTTTGGATGTTCAGTCATTCACTAATATTGAAATGAGTTGATTCTCAAGGAAAAAGTTAACACAGTTAGTGAAGCTGGTCCTTTTCAGTCTAGACCTTCTTAAACACAGTGATCTGTGACATGTTCACCTTTGTATGTCTGAGATTTATCATTATATCTCACTATCATTAAGCACTTGAGAACTATTTGGTGAATGAACAAATGATTGCATCAACCGAGAGAGTGTATTTCAGTCGGCCAGACCTGCACACGGCAGATGAGAGGCAAGGGTTGCAATTATCACAGTCATGCACCAGGAGTGCTCCTCAGTATTGCAACCTACATCTGACCTGCAGTACAGATCATTATTGTTACTGCAGTTTTTATAATGTACAGCTTGTGAGGCTGGCCACTTTAATGACCCTTTGGGGAGTTATATGGAAACTATTCTAGAAACTGAAACATTGCTGCTCTAAGATGTTCAGTTTATTGTCCAAGCCATGCAGCTAGTGGGGATGAGGTGGGACTCAATTGTAGCATCTCCTATTTAAGTGTGGTGCTGTCTCCTCACTTAATTGCAAATAGTATCAGTAGTATTAATCATTACTATATCTTTCCGCTGCTAATATTACTAAAGATAATGATGCAAGACTTTTAAGCTCTCCCTGTGCACAGTAACTCTGGGATAAAGATAAACACTCTGAATAGAAAAAGAACTGATTTCTTAGGATCAGCCAGTATAATTCTGCATAACATGCTTTCACCAGTAAGCTAGCTACAATAAAGCAAATTTCAAGTTTCCATTAAAGACAATCAATAGGCATCTATCTCTTTCTTCTTTTCAATAACTCAAATAAAATTTACTTCTAAAACTTAATGATGTTCTTGTATTACAAATATATGATTCATATTCCTAAAAAGAAACAATTGGTTTCACAGAGTACTGAATTATTCTATATTACTTTGGTATCTAGAACTATATATTAGTGCATGATTGGTTACTCAGTAATTATTTATTCAATCATGTCTAAGCCTGTCTTGAAACAAAGTATATTTTAATTACAATTTCAGGAACTAGGAGTCATTCGATCTTAAATTCAAAAATTTCATCTTTGATATTTCAACTTGGAAAGAGTAACTTGCCACAAGGAATAGAGTCGTGCTTTGCGCATGACTAGTTAGTAACACAGCCAAGAGGTTTATGGAAGAATCGCTGGGCAACATTAGTAGGAGGTAAACAACCTCTCCTGCTGATCGGCTGATCCGATCATAATGAGAGAGGACTGGAAGACACTGAGTCAAGGGAGTAGTTAGGACCATGAGCGCTTGAGGAGAAACAAAAGGGAGCTTGGAGGAAGCATTTGATAAGCAGAGTGTTCCTGTCATGAAAGCAATACAGGAGCAAAAGGAAGTGACAAGCTCGTAGGAACCCTAGTGAGAGACAGCTGGTACACATTTCCTCCAACACGGCAGCCTGAACGATCACTGCCAATCTTGTCAGAGTGTTCTAGAGTTTCCTGACAGCACTGGTTCTCTGGTTTCTCCTGCCTTGGGTGTCCTCAGCACAATCAAACCAATGAGAAAGAAAAATGATGAGAAAGGAATCCCCGAAGAACAGAAGAACAGAATGGGTCTCCACATGAATCCCAAACAGAAACGCCAAGCCGCATTGGGTACCACAGGGAAGCAAGTATCCCCGCATCGCTAATAAGAATGCTCTTACTGCTAAACCTCAGAAGGGTTGGGCGCAGAGACATACCAGGTCCGTTCACGGCCACTCAACGCATTTAGGCAGAAGAGGGTGGATATCAGAAATGTGGAGAAGCAAAGTTTAGTCTCTCAGGTAAGCTTTTTGACTCCATGTGGCCTTCAAATCTTCAAATTCTAATACCATATTATTAGCTCATCCAACAAAGTTCACTCAAAAGTGTTCAAAATAATGTCATGTAACTCGTGAACTATAAAAAAATGTTTCCCATATAGAATCACCTCAGACCAAAAGCTGAAGAGAGTAACACACCTCTCCTGTGGATGAAGGACTGTTCAGCTATGCAGCACTTAGAATCCTAGGATACCAGACAACCCCACAGAACCTCAAGAAAGCAACACACAGGCATTGGGATTACTTCCCATCAGAAACCCAGAAAAATGACATTTGGTTACCTAGTGTTGATGAAGGACCTACTGTATGACAGCTGTAGTTCTGAACACTGGGGATACAGAGATCAAAGTAATAGTCCAAGACTTGGCACATAAAGCTTACATGCCTGTGACAAAAGAAAGAAAATGAAAACACATGTGTGTGTTATATTCTGAAGGGCTAAGTGCTGAAGATAAAAAAGCGACTTGAACTAAGGCAATGGTGGTGGTGGTGGTGGTGGGGTGTCATCGTGTTTTAGATGACTAGAGGGAACAGGCTGAGAATTGAGGAAGCCATGAGCAAGCCTCCTGGTTGTCTAGAGGAAGACTGATGATAGAAGAGAAGGCCCTTCCATGAAGTTATTTTCAATGAAAACGGGGTGAGGAGGAGACCAGATTGTACAAAGCATGACAGTTCAGTTGGCTGGTTTTTGGTTGTTCCTCTGGGTTAGGGCAGACTAATCTGTCACTAATCTGACAGTTTAAAGGGTTAGGTCAAATTCCTATGGAGATTAGAGGCTAGAAAACAAACAGGCAAGGTTTAAAAAAAAGTAAGAAGTGTTAAGAGTTTCAAAAATGTAGGTAATAAAAAGGTAGGCTCAATCACATCTAAAAGTGGGGGATAGTATGGATTGGGATATTATTTAACCACAAAAAGAGTAAAATGTTACCATGAATGGCAACACAGATAGCCAAATGAACACCATATGTTCACTTGTAAAATCAACTAGTAGATTTTAGACATAGGGGTTTTAGAATAAAGCTTATCAGAGACTGAGAAAGTTATGCAGGGAACAGAATGGAGAGAGGGGGTAGCTCCTGGGGACAGAGTTGCAGTTGGCTAGGAAAAATAACTTTTAAAGCTCTTTAGCTCAGCAGGTCAACTGGCATTAAGCACAATTATATATCCCAAAGGAGTCAGTATATTTGTCTTTGGATGTTCTCAACACACATGATGGGTAATAGGCATATCAGATAATGTGATCTGATCAATACGCATTGCAAATGTATAATGAAATGTCCCACATTGCTCATAAATATTTAAAAGCACTGGGTCCCAATTTTTAAAAAAATTAAATTATATTTAGAACATATATGTGTGGATCCATGGTTTGCTGCAGTTCAGTATGGTTTTATCTGAATATACATGACGTCTTTACTCACTGTCCTTAAATACAACACCATCACTTTAAGATTGGGTTGCCCATGATGCTTGGACCGTTATATAACTCTTTTTCAGTTTAGTCAACATTTTAGGGGCTAGCTCGGAGACCTTTTTTTAAAAAAATCTAAAATAAAGATAAGGACATTGCTTTTTTTTGGGGGGGGGTAAAGAAATGGGAATTATTTTAACCTGCTTATTTATACTTTTGAATCGTCACCTATTTAGGATGGAAAAACCTCCCACATTACACTAGCAGGCACACAATTACATGCAAAGTTTAATATACGCCTGGCATCATGACTGCCTGTTTTCACCTAACTGTGCATCTGTAATACCCTTAGGCTCCCTAGGAGGTAAATTGGCTCCTGGAGAGACTGAGGCAATGAGAAGTGAGTGAGCTGCTGGCTAGCAGTCCCTAAGATCACAGCAGGAAATGGTTTTAGCCTCTTGCTCAGCACCACCCTCCCTTAGTCATTCAGCAGTTCTTTTCCTGAAATGCTCTACGAAAATATTCATGAAGAGCACCAGATGGATTCATCATAATTGACATTTTTGGATTTAAAAGTATCTGAGAGACAGTTTGCACGTTCCATAAAATGAAGGGGCGTTGGACTTGACAATTGCGAAATGCTATGCTGGTGGCAGTTTGCTTTCTGTGCAATCAGAAATTGTTTTTATTGTCGCGAGTGAGACTTACAATCTGTCCTTCTGAATGCCGTTTCAAAAAAATTATGCAGGCCCCAGTACAGTTGGAGCTCATGTTGGTAAACTAGTAGGTAGAAATCTGTCCTGGTGTTTACCTGCCTCTTCTCGCCCTTCTGTTTAAGCTTCTTGAGAGGAATAAACTATTTATCCAAACTAAGAACTAACTAAAATTTGTGATCAATACTTTTTGTTGTCGTTCTTGTTTTCGAGACAGGGTTTCTCTGTGTAGCCCTGGCTGTCCTGGAACTCACTCTGTAGACCAGGCTGTCCTGGAACTCAGAAATCTGCCTGCCTCTGCCTCCCAAGTGCTGGGATTAAAGGTATGCGCCACCACTGCCCAGTGTGATCAATATTTGACTAGTATGTGTGCCCTTTGGTTCAATTCTTAGTAAACAATAAAGGGGGTGGGGTATGGAGAAAGATTCCCCCCTCTGCCCCCCCCCCCCCGCTTTATGTTGTCTTCATTTTTTTCCACTTTTTCAGGATGTCTGTGTTGTTAAGGTCTCAGAAGGGCCAGCCTCACATCACAGTCACAAAATGCCTTCCAAAAGAGGCACTTGATTGTTAAAAGATGAATCTGCACAGAGTAATCCTGAGTTTGAAATTTTAAATTTTAAAGGACGAGTGTGTGCGTTGACTAGTATTCCCACAAATTGATGTTCACGTGGATCCTCAGAAGGTAGCTATAGTTAGAAATAGGGTCTTTGTCACTTTGATCAATTAAGGATCTGAAGCTGAAGCCACTCTTGATTTTGGTGGGCCTGTGTGGTGGCTTCTTCATGTGTTGAACACTGGTTTCCCTGTGGGTGGCACTGTTTGTAGAAGTTTATGAGCCGCAGCCTTGGAAAATACATGTTACTGGAGAAGGCTTAGAGGCTTTCTAGCTTTCCCCACGTCAGTTATGGGTTTGAAGTAATATGTGTGACATGGCTTCCTGTTTCTGCTGCCATGACTGCCACGTGCTTCCATGTTCCCCTGCCCTGATGGACTCTTTGTCACGTTGAAGCCATAGACAAAAATAAAACATCTTATATAAACTGGCTTGATCATGGTATTCTGTTACAGCAGCAGAGTAGTAACCAATGCAGCCTCCACTGGTGCTGACACTCTTAGTTAAACAGAAAAGGGACAGAATAAAGCCATGTGAAAACTGAGGCAGAGGCGATGCAGAATCGTGATGCAGTAAATCCAGGAACATACAGAGCCACCAGAAGCTGGAAGAGATATGGAAAGATTCTGCCCAAACGTCTTCAAAGGGTCTACGACCACACCACACCCAGAATTGGGACCCTCCATCTTCCTTTCACAGCTTTGAGTTACTAAGCCTGTGGCGACTTTTTAAGGCAGCTTTGGAAAATTAACATGGTGGAATGTAAGTCGTTTTGTAATCTGATTACACAGGTCTGGGGAGAAACTCAGATACCTCTACATTCAGAAACTTATAGTGACACAATTCCCTGGGAGCCAAGTGCATCAACAAAAATACAGACTACCATATCCTTACTATAGAGCTCTGAGCAGATAGTGCCTATATTCTTCATTGATAAAATGGAGCTAATTCTCTTTTGAAGAGTTATTGTGAAGATTAAATCAGATAATGTATATTAAAGTCTTAAGACAGTGACTGTAACCTACTAAAGATTTAATTACCATCAGAGATTTCTTTATGCACAGTGACCCACTGACTACTAGTATTCTCTGTAAGAAGATCACCATTTCCAACAGTGGACAACTCTAATTTCTTTTGACTTTTGGGCATTTTACCCATCAAACCATTCCTTCTGTAGCTCAGGAGAGCACCCCTACCCCATCTTCTCACAATGTCCTGTAATCTCTGCTCTCACTGAAGTCCTTTGGGTTCCATATTTTCCTCATTCCCCTTCAAGTCTAGCTGGATTGCAAAGTTAAGTTTATGCTTATGAATAAAAACTAAATAAGAAAAAAAAGAAAGAAATGAAACATTTGGCTTATTATATACATATTCCTTTATCTTAAAGTCAAATCATTTGCTTTGTTGTCCTGACAACATGATATTCAATAACTAGGACAGGGGAAATTCCCAGAGTAGAGTCATCAGCCTCCAGATTTTCTGAATGAAGCCTCTTGCAGGGTCACCAAGAGAGATGGACTCTGTTGTTCTATTAATGGCAAAATAAGTTTGCTAAGCACTGTGTAATATGAATTTAAAGTGAACATAAACCCTTGATTCTGTAAGAAAAGATCATAGAAAGTAGACAGAAAACATCTACAAGAGCCTACATCAATATCTATATTCCTCTGAATTCCCCAGTGAGGAAATTGTTATAAGCCTCTTTCCAGACAGACACCTACCAGGAACATGGCCTCAAAAAAGGTACATCAAGTACAGGTGAATACTGACTTCCTGTCATTAGGTCAGGTTTTCTGTTCACCACTGCAGCACACTTCTTAGGACAACATAGTTAATTGGGCATGAAGTGTGCAAATGTTTCTTAAATTGAAGTGATGAGGACCTTGGGCAGCAAAGAGCAAAGTTGGCCATGACATGGCACGGACCCTAATGAAATCAACTCTAGCCAGCATCTTCTTCTGTACACCTCAAGGCCTGATTGCTCTGGAGTATTGGAGAACAGCTGCCTCAGAGAGCTGCCGCTGGATGGACACATTGCTGGCTTACAGTTCTTTCACACACTCCTCTGTTCCCGGGCACCATACTTGGGATTACACTGAGTGGTCGTTCAGGTTCCTGCTGTTCCATCACAAAGTAGCACTTTTAGTATGAGGTGGGAGCAATAGCCTCAGAGAATGGCTTCTGATAGCAGCCAAGGCTCTGGCTTGCAGAAATCCATTCTTGTCACATCATATTAAGTATAACTTACATACATTGTCGTTTAAATTGCTCTAGAGACCAGATGGGTGTCTGTTGCTAGCAAAACTCTTCATCTCCAGGGTTCAGTCAATGGGGGAACAGCTTTGGCCTGGCAGCATGGATAATACTTAAGATGAAATGTGTATAAACTATACCTATACTGACACTCAATCTTCTTCTAATATGAATGAGATATACATGCTTTCCTGAAAACTGTAATATGTTTCAGTCTATAAAGTTGCTCTAAGTTCACAGAAGGAAATGCTGGTTTAAAAATGCACGGCCTTTCAGTGGAGCTAACACCATGATGTTCTGGACACACATTTGTCCATATTCTAGAAACCAAGAAGATGGAAACCACATCTTTTTGGACTGAAATGGAACAGGGTCTCTGAAGTTGATTATATGGGAAAATCATGGTTGGGAAGAGGAGCTGCTGATAAAAGAACAAAGACATAAGCATGGGCAATCTTCTAAATGGAAGATCATGGGCAATTCTTCCTTCATCAGCAGACTTCATTGCTTTCCCAGTTTAGATCACCTTTTCCTGTTCTAAAGCTTATTTGTCTGACCTCAGATTCCTACATTCTTAAGAATTCAAGGTTAGGTATAAAACTATACCTGCCTATTAAGGCTTCTGGAGTCCACTTTTCAGGAGTGATGGCCAATTCTTTGTCACTTCAACACAGCCCATTACTGAGGCTGAGAAAACAGAAGCTGTGAAGCCATACTTCAGAGGCTTTCTCTCCCATTCTCTCCCTCCCTCCCTCGCTCCCTTCCTCCCTCTCTCCTGATGGGATTGGTACCCACTCAGACCACCCCTGAACCAAACTCCTCAGCTTACTAACTGATATGACAACCCAGGTCCACATCCTTGCCTCCTGCTTGCTATAGTTGGGGCTGATTACACACTTTTCTTGCTGTCACCAAGAAGTACTAGTGAATATACTTCCAGCCATGCCAATCCTACCCTTTCAGTTAAATGCACTGGACTCAGCCTCAGCAAAGGAAGCTGGCCTCAGGGTTCTTGCTGTGGTTTCATTTTCAATATTCACACAGTAAGCTGCAGAGTAAGCTGCAGGTTGTCATCTACCTGTTTATCAAAGCAGAGCAGGTATCCTCCTGAAGGTGATGCTAAGTTAAAAACTTGAGTGTAAGGTGATGTATATTTAAAATGTATGTCCTACACCTTATTCCTGTCCCCAAAATACCACACCTTCAAAATGTTAATTCAGTGATTCTTGTTTGAGTATCTAGTGGGACATGTGTGGGTTTCCCCTGTAGTGCTGCACTCTACAAGACCAAGGACAAGATGAGGAGGTTCATGCATACCATCCTAGTACATCTTAGCACTCAGAGGTGATGGATGATGAAGAAATGTACTAACCAATAAGGCAGCAGCATAGTCTGATAAGCTTAGGTTGAACACAACCATGAGGAATGCATCCCTAGGCTCATAATCAATTCCTGAAACTGTGACCCACTACATGTTGCCCAGTACATAGTATTTCTATGAAAAAACTAAAGTTATAAATGGGTCAGAATAAGAGATTGCTAACTGATAATAATATAGGACAGTTAAAATGTAGTGTAAGTTTTAAGCATCTTATGAATATTTATTTGTAGAATTTTTCATTTAATATTTTTGATATTCTACTATAATTACATTTCTCCCTTCCCCTTCCTCCCTCTACACCCTCCCATAAACCCCTCTTTGTTCTCTTTCAGATTCATATGGCCTCTCTTCATTAATTGTTATCAAATGCATATATATGTGTATACATAAGTAGTTGTGAATAAAACCTGTTCAGTTTGTAGAGTATCACTCATATGTATGTTTACAGGACTGGCCATTTTAGATAATCAATTGGTAAGCACTTCCCTGGGAAAGAATATTCTTCTGCTCTTGGAATTACTTAGCTGCTAGTACTGTTACGTAGGCATGGGGCCTCATAGACTTTCCTCTATCCATTTTGGCATGTTCCCTAGTGGTGTCCTTGTTCAGATCATGTTTAGGCAGGCATGTTGGTAAGAATTTATGGGTGTTGCTTCTGACAACAAAATCCTTGATTCCCTACAATCTTTCTGCTTCCTATTAGACCATGTTCCTTGATCCTTAAATGTAGCAATATTTTGGCATGATAACCCTAAGAATGTAGTAGTGGCATGCATTCCTTGGTGATACCAACAGCTTTTTAATTGGAGTTAAGGCCTGCTCTACAAGAAAGAAACCATGCCTGGTACTTGTTGGGGTACACCACCCACAGCCTACTCATAAAAGGAACCGGGTTTCCTGGAAGGCGAACTGGGGCTGAAAAGAGACTAGATGGGAGAGAAATAAAGACACTAAGACAATTCCCTGTTCAAAGCATTTCAATCTTTACTTTAGAATCTTTGGGTTATAAGAGGGTAGACCCTGCCTGCAGCCAGTCCGTGCAAGCGCCTGGATTCAGTGGGCAGATGCCAGGATGCAACTGGAAGTCTCCTGCACTGTAGAATGCCTCAGCAGGAAGCAGGATCTGGATGGGTCAAAGAGCATTGTGGAATGCCTCAGCAGGAAGCAGGATTGGAATGCCTCAGCAGGAAGCAGGATCTGGGAGAAGTGCAGAGGCATTTAGCACAAAGGAAACCAGCCTTAGGTGGCTTCAGGGGCCCCACCTCAGTGGCAGCAGGTCTGCTCCCAGCCTGAAGTAAGCTGGGGAGAAGAGACTACAGGTACTGGGACATGCCTAGCTACCCACCCACTGCTACTGGAGAAGAATCTATAAACACTAATTTACTGAGACATCATAACCCTTAATAACAATCTAAACCTCAGTTCTCATAC